>CAUYLG010011730.1:0-59081 GCA_963573385.1 Cacajao melanocephalus | reverse complement strand
TGTATAGGATGTATGACATAACATGGTGATACATTCATAGGGCCTAATTATGTACTATTTTTAACTGGGTGGTGAAAACATAATTCGATTTATGGAAAGGCTCACTCTACAACAGTAGTTGTCAATTAAGGACAATTTTGTCCTCCAGAAAACATTTGGCAATGTCTGGAGACCTGTTTTGGTTGGGAAGAGAGTACTACTGGCATCTAGTGGGTAGAGGCCAAAGATGCTGCTAACCATCCTGCAATGCCTAGGACAGCCTCTCACAACAAAAAAATTTTCATCCCCAAAGGTCAACAGTGATGAGGATGAGAAACTTCTCTAGAATACTGTGGGAGCAAACAGAATGCACTCAGACACAAGCATGATTCTTTGTCAGTGGGGCTTCTTGGACCTTTAAGATACCTTCTTTAAGTTGAAGGAAGGAGAAAGGATAATGAAAAATGTACTTACTGGCTGGGCTCAGTGACTCACACCTGTAATCCCAGCACTTTGAGAGGCTAAGGTGGGTGGATCACTTGAAGTCAGGAGTTCGAGGCCAGCCTGGCCAACATGGTGAAACCTTGTCTCTACTAAAAGTACAAAAATTAGCTGGGTGTGGTGGCATATGCCTACAATTCCAGCTACTTGGGAGGCTGAGGCAGGAGAATCGCTTGAACCCAGGAGGCGCAGGTTGCAGTGAGTGGAGATTATGCCACTGCACTCCAGCCTGGGCAATAGAGTGAGACTCTGTCTAATATATATATATATGTATGTATGTATAGGTGGCCTCTTCTCTCTGGTCCATGGGTCTATCTTGAAGCAGTGAACTACCTTATAAGAGGATCAGTCTTCTATATAGAGGGGGAGGACTCACTCAGATGCTGATGAATTTTGGGAATGGACATCTTGCAAATGCACCATTTCCTAGTTTGTACCCTTTGCTGTAGTTTTGCAGATAGGCACCAAATATTGCCAAATTACCATCAATGGTTTTCAGAGAAGACGTGCAAATAAAAAGCAATCAGACTGATGCCAAATATTTATCATTAATCTTCATAAATAAGTGGAAGTAAAACTCATTGTAAGACTCACTTAATAATTTTCTCTTTATGTCACATTGAAGCCTTAATGTACTTGCAAATTCAATTCAGTAAATAAATGTTTGTTGAATTGAATTGCAAATCAATCCATTTTGATTCTTGATAAAGAAGTGGGGAAGAGAGAGACTGACTAGTGATTTCAGGCTGGGATTCACTATATAACTATCACAGAGGAGAAAAAAGGACCAGGATACCACTATTGCAGGCAGAGTGTTCAGCTCTAGTGGTCCCAGGACCTTTGTTTTATGTGTTCACTTGGGAGAAGATTAATGTTTTCTCACCCCCTTTACAAATCCTCTGGGAGGGGAGGGGGGCTGTTACCTGGACATATTTCTGGCAAATTTAACAAATCTCTTTTACACATGGTTATCATCATTCTTTTCCTGCACAGCTCTGAATTATAGTTATGTATTTGACAAATATTTACAAAGCATCTACTGCATTCCAGGTACATATCTGGGTACTGGAGATGCAACAGAGAACAAGATCAGCAAAACTTCCTGATCTCCTGGAGCTTGTAGTCTAACAGGTAAGGCAGACAATAAACCAGATGCTTGGCTAAAATATGTGTATTTGAGATAATAATATGTTAAAGAACAAAATGAAGGAAGGTGGAGAGTAGGGAATTTCTCTGGCTAGGATAAGAAGAGGGTTGTAACTTTAGCTAGGTTGGCTAGAGAGGGCCGTGCTGAGACAAGACCTGTGAGGGGAGACTCCAAAGAAGTGAGGGAACAAGTTCTGCGGTTGCCTGAGAGAGGCAGCTTCCAAGTTCTTGGCAGAACACCTGTTAGCGCTTCAAGAAGGAGTCATGGCTGTGTCTTGGAAATGTGTTTCTGGTTCGTGTGCCTGGAGTAAGTGAAGGGGCAATGGGAGGAAATGGGGTCCTGGTAATGCAGGTCTCATAGGTCATTGTGGGGATGTTGGCTTTAATGAGAAGAGACATAGAGGCCAGTCGACGATTCTGAGTAGAGGGGTGCCTTGACGTGAGTCTCATTCCAACAGGATTATTCTGGCTGCTGTGAGGATAACATGATGTGGGTCAGGCAATTGAGGAGTCCAGTGTCCTAATACGTAGGAGCAACACTGGTGGCTTCGGCCAGGGAGGTAGAAATGGACGGGGTTGTTTCCTGGCACAATACTGTTCTTTTGTCTGTTTACTCTTGTTTCTCCATTTCTAGCAATAGTTACACATTCATGATCCCTGCCGACATTTCCTGCACTTTCATGAGTTTCTTGAGCCCTGTCTGTTCCCCTGGTTTCATTATTATCAAACAGCTCGGCTGTGATAGACTGCTGATCTTCATCTTCATATTGATTAATTTCATTTTCACATGCATCACCCGCATTTCCAGCATCTTCAGCACAGTTTTCAGATGATGAGTCATTTGTGAACGACAGATTTTCATTACAGGAGTCATCTTTGGAACAGGATGTGTTGGACTAGACTCAGGTAAAATGTTTGCTCAATTCTGCTTAGCGCTCTCTCTCACGAAATGGGATTTGACGGGTTTCTTTCAGCCCAACGACTGTCGGAATAATTACAAAGCTGTTTTCTCTTATTTACTTGATGATCAACTGGGAATTGTGTTATTGTTTTACATGGGAAATGTAATTCCAGCAGTCACTACTTTTAAATGAAATGATAACTGTTCTGCATTGTGATTATATAACGTGTCCATTATGAACTGAGGACCTCAGTCCCTTGAGTCTGGGTTCCAGAATGAGTATGGGGGAGGAAACTCACTCCAGCTAGCCCCCAGTTGGTTAACAGAGGTCTCTCATTTATGGCAGGGGTTGCAAATTGAAATCGTTCTTAGGATTTCTTAGCCAGCGTAACTGGGCGAATCGGGCACATGTAAGAAAACAGGGACTGGAGGGTACTGTTTCACTGAACTCTATAGGAATAAGCCAAAACCAGCACGATTATCCTGCCTAATGTGGTTTCAATATTAAGAAATTTCCTTAAAAGGAGCCAGAAATCTGGATTACTATGGACACTCTGATATTTATTTATTTTTCACTTTTAGAGAAACAAAATAGGTCTTTGAACCAGACACAATTCAAGTTGTCCTGTAACTCCTGATTCACAAAGATACCTTTGCACTTTCTGTATTTATTATGCTGCTTCTACCTGCTTTCAGTGAGGACAACCTTTCTGTATAGTCGAAGCTTGCTATAACTGACAGCAAAGAATCTTACTTAGGGAAAGTAACCAAATACTTTTTCCTTCTGCTATAACAAAATACCATAGACCAGGTAGCTTATAAACAACAGAAATTTGTTTTTCACAGTTCTAGAGGCTGGAAAGTCCAAGATCAAGCCATCAACAGACTCTGGATTGGATTCACAAATGGCGCCTTCTTGCTTTGTCCTCGCATGGCAGAAGGGACAAATGGGCTCCCTTGGGCTTGTTTTGTAAGGACACTCAACCCAGTTATGAGGGCTCTGCCCTCATGACCAAATCACCTCCCAAAAGGCCCCACCTTCTAATACCATCACCCTGGAAGTTAGGATTTCAACAGATAAATTTTGAGGGACACAAACATTCAGACCACAGTAGGGTGGTTTTTTAACACACCCATGTTCTAACACTGGCCCCTGGAGGACTGAGTATTGAATCCTGGCCTGAACTGACCCTTAGGCTCTTGGTTCTGTGCTACAGTTCCCACCAGTGAGTCGATGGTGTTAGTAGCATTTGAACTCAAGACTCTGACTCCAAATCCTGTGTTCTTTCATTTTTTTTTCTGGTCCTTTTTTTCTTAAAAATCCAGTGCGAGTACTCACTTGAGTCAGACCTGGAGCACCACCGGTTTATAAGGAAACATCCTCTTTGGATCATCTATTCATGGCCACCATAGGATTTAGAAGAAATGCAGGATCTGAACTGAAACCAATGTTGTCCAATCTCAGTGCTGCAGCTAGTCTGCTTGGCAACTAGATCCCAGGCACTGTACCCTCTGAGATTTGTACTGCAGTCATTTAGGAAAATCTGTCTTTAACTGTTTGTCTCCGTCTCTGTCCCTCTCTTTCTCCTCACCAACATTATCTCCATTTTAATGTCTGAACTTTTAAAAAATGCTTAATAATTACTGGTAAGTATAAAAGTTATGATAATGAGACACATATCTAGAAAAAGTCACCTAGACTTTCCAAAGTAAACATTGACTTCATGAAGAGCCAACACCACCAGCTTTAAGCCCTGGACAGTGTTGCTAACTGTATACCTTAAAGTGGGTGGGCATTAGCTGGGATCATTTGAAATGCAGATTCTGATTCAGTAGGACTGGGATGAGGCCTGGACTTCTTCTTTTCTCAGGAGCTCCTGGTGATGTTAATGAGGTGACCATACTGAGTAGCAAGGCCCTATAAAACTGCCACCTCATCTCTCTCTTCCTCTCTCTTCATCCTCAATTATACGTTTTCCTTCAGACATCAACATTCAGAGTAAATGAAAAATCATGTTTTATTCAATATATTTATTTTTCTGTTTTGTTTAAAAGTGACTACATTTTAGCTATCCTATGAGTTAAAAGGGCTTTCTGCGTGTGTCTAAGGAGGGGTAGCTGTTCCAGGAATGAAAGTACCATAGAGACCATTCTTTGCATGATCCCAGATCTAAATGGCCGACATAAATAATAATTATAATGATATTATTTTTATTATGATAATGTTGATTGGACATATTCTTTGTTAAGCACTGTATTAGTGTTTAACTTAGTATATCTCTTTGCTCATGATAACTATATGGGTTGGGCCCTTGTGTGTTAGTAGGGAGTTGTCTGTAGAATTTGAGGAAGACCATGTGGGCTAAACTGGAAATGTACTTTTTCATACTCATGCTTTTAAATAATCAAGCAGAATTAAAATTTATTAAAATTAAATTATGGTTCTTTTTTCATCATAAAAGCTGTATTCCTAGTTGTTCAATGGAAAGATCATATGTAAAAAAAGCAAAAAACAGATAGTGTTTAGCAACACTGGTCATAAAAAAGAACAATCGAAACATTATTTTTTAATTAAAATAACAGTGGAAAGAAGTTGGAAGATGGTGTTTTAGGAAGTTTTAAAAATCTTCTTTATAATTGTTTTTTAACTCCATAATAATAAATATTCACAATATTTTAATGAGAGAATGTGTTTTTATAATTATTTGTTATATAATTTCCTTCTTTCCTTCTAGAACTCGTTCTTGAGAAATAGTGGAAATTTTGGATCTGTACTCTATACCTTTAAGGTTATTTTTTTTTGCACCACCATGAGCCAGGATCATCTCCTCATCCCAAGGTCATTAACTAAATCATATATGCAAGGATTTTTTTTTCCATATAAGGTAAGATTTACAGGTTCCAGGGACAAGGACCTAGTATCTTTGAGGATCCTCATTCAGTCTCATAAGGGCTCTCTTTGCTCCTTCTGATTGGAGACCCTGAGGCTGGAGTTCTATTATGTGCCAAAAGTCATAACGTTATCCTCATCCATCTGATCCAGGTTTGCTCTGCTTTTTCACTTTCTCCACTCTTTCTTCTTTTCCCTAGCCCTTTTGATTCCTTTTTCTACCCTATCCATTTTTCCAAACACTTACCTCTTTTTCTTTTTCTTTTCTATTCCCCCTTTCTGTCCTCTTTTCTTCACCATTTTCTTCTTTCTCCTCACTTTTACCTTTTTTCCCTTCCTTCTTTTCTTTCTGCATTCTCTTTCCCTCTACCCCTCCTCATCTCCTTGGTGCCACCCCTCCACTTTCTCCTTCCTCCTTTCTCATCTTCCTTCCCCTTCCCTTACACCATATTCTTCTTCCCACAGGTTTTCTCTACCTAATATCTATGTAGTGCCAATGAAACATTCTCACCTTGAACCACATCAGGGAATTCTTCATCATTTCTGGTTTGCTGACATTATATTTTGTTTTTACTTTCTAGGATCTTGATTCATTTATGAAAAAGAAAAATCAATTTTTGAAGTTTCATTAAGTTTTTTCAGGTTGGCTGGGCATGGTGGCTCACACCCATAATCCCAGCATTTTGGGAGGCTGAAGCAAGCAGAACACTTGAGGTCAGGAGTTCCAGACCAGTCCGGCCGACATGGTGAAACTCTCTCTCTACAAAAATATAAAAATTAGCCAGAAATGGTGGTGCATGCCTGTCGTCCCAGCTACACAGGAGGCTGAGGCATAAGAATCACTTGAGCCCAGGAGGCAGAGGTTGCAGCGAGCCAAGATCACACCACTGCACTCCAGCCTGGGTGACAGAGTGAGACTCCATCTCAAAAAAAAAAAAAAAGTCTTTAGAGAAAGGAATAATATTCTTTACAATTTTAATACCTGGAAATGTCTCTTTATTTATAATATTTCTTTAGACTGTGAGTTCCCATAGCAAAGACTCTTCTATAATTGTTTTTATTTACTTAATGCCCAGCACATGGTGTTACTCTTACATGTTTATGAAATGCATGTCATTGTGGATTTTGTGAAATGAAATGCATATGGTTGTTTTAACTGATCACCCAAGTTGATTAGACTGCCATGTCCCATGCAAAAAGAGGGTGCTCAGAAAGCTGGTGATTGGATAATAATTTGAGAACAATAGTCAAATTTCTAGTAGCCCTAGTCGGTTGAACCTAAAAATGCCATTAACCATTTCTCAAAGAAGCAGATTGGAGGTGAGTAGCAGTTGTGTGGTTTTTTGGTATGCAGCTGTTCACTTTCAAAACTTAATTTAAAACAATAAAAAATGTACCTCGAAATCATTTTGTTTCCCTATTTATTTAATGTGATTTATTCTAAATGCATTTCATATCACCATCATGTATCGGAGCTCAACCACCACCTGTTATTTTGTAGGGGAAATAAACAAGACCTCTCTCATCAGATGAGTTAATTACACTGACATATTCACTCCTCCCCAGAGATACCATAAACTAAAATGCTGCAAAGCTTTAATTCAAACAAGCAGGCTGGAAACAAGAGCTATTGCAGTGGTATAATTTTCTTTGGGAGAATCAAAAGCTCAACACAGACTTGAACTTAGAGGGCAAGATAGCTGGAGTTGATCAAATGGAGGTTTGTCTAGGGTCGCATAATAAATCTGTAGGTGAGTTGAGCTTGAACCCATTTCTCAATATTTTGGCACTGTTTTCCAACCTTTGTGCTTCCGAACATCATGTGGTCATTTTTTAAAACTTATTTCATCCAGCAGTTTCTCCCTCCTCTCAGGTATTTGTCTGGGGATGGCTGTGCATACAGAAGGCCATTAGCTCCATGAAGAATGTGACAGAGGTACCTGTTCCTACCTGGATTCTTGGGCATTCAGGAAGCAGCAGCAGTAGCCACAGTGAACTTGATCCTAAGGAACTTAAGCAAATGGTGCATGAGGCTCTTGTGGGGGTGTCGGGTCAGTTTCTCCAGTGGAAACCTGAGATGAGGATTCATGGGCAAAGATTTACTGATAATGTTCCCCCAGAATTGTGTAGGGTGATGGGAGAAGCAGCCCAGGGAAGAGAAATAAGCCAGGCAAGGTGTGACTTCAGGCAAATTCCAGCCTCAGCCCGTTACTCTGGGGAGCTCAGGAGTATAAATATCACCCCAGATTTTTTTCTCAACTGGCAGAAAAAGAAGTCGGCTTTCGTACTCCCCCTACGATTGGTCCCTGGCTAAGAGCCACTGGGAGATGCATAAACTCCCAGGCACTTTTGGTTCTCTTCCCTGGAAGCAAAGCAGCCCCCATAGCCTGCAGCAGCTCCTTAAAAAGAATCACAGGTATAGGAAAAGCCCAAAGAAAGTGGGGAAGTGGGGATAGGACCCAGAAGAGACGGTAAGAAGGATTCAAGGTGGCGTGAGAGGAGAACAGCAGAGTCTGCTGTCTCCAGTAACAAGTATCAAGTGCTCTGTGCCTACAAGGTGGGAGATGGAGGAGGACCCCCACCTGAAGTCAGATTACCTACAGCCTATATAGATTTTAAGGACCTCTAAAATATTTGAGACCTAAAAACTAAAAAAAAAAAAATCATATTTTAACATGTAAGAAATTAACTTGAAATTAATGAGCTTATTAATTCAACCAATATTTGTTAGATATCTACTAGGTTCCATTCTGTTCTAAGTGCTGGGGTTACCGTAGTGGATAAAACACAAAAATATTAGCCCTCATGGTGAAAATAGAAAGACAATAAAGAAGATAAATTAGATCTATGGTAAGATAAATTAGATCTGTGGTATTGAGGTGGGAGGTGGGACTTGACCCTGGAGGTCAGGCTCTGATGACACCAGACCAGATTGAAGACTAACTAAAACAGGGACCTGATGGAAGCAGCTTTCCATAAGACACCTCACCAGTCTGCAATGTCAGTTTATCATTGCCATGGCAACACCTGGGAGTTACCACCCCTTTCCATGGCAATGACCCAAGGATCCAAAAGTTACCACCCTTCCCCTGGAAATTTCTGCATCAACGGTCCCTTAATCTACAAGTCATTTAAAGTAAGTGTAAATATGGGTACAAAGCTGCCCTGAGCTGCTACTCTCAGCACACTACCCATGGGGTAGCCCAGCTCTGCAGGAGCAGTCATGGAGCTGTAATACTGCCTGAGCTATGACACTGCTGCTTCAGTAAAGCTGTTTCCTTCTACCCTACCGCTGGCTCACTCTTAAATTGTTTCCTGGGTGAAGCCAAGAACCACTGTGGTCTAAGATCCAATCTGGGATTGCCTGTCCTGCATCAGCATCTTATGTTCATAAGCTCCATAAAGAAAATAAGGCAGGGGAGGAGAAATAAGTAGGGTCCATGGTGATGTGGGCAGGTGTGTGTTATACTTTTACATGGGGTGGTCAGGGCAGTATTCTCTGCTATACATAATGATTGCTGGAAAGTTTTGGGCAAATGAGTAACTCAGAACTAAATAAATAGCTTAACAAACAGTCTTTCCACATGTTTTTCACAAAATACATTTAGGTTAATATGCAATGGAAGCAGGGTCATGCATTTTACAGTTCCAGGGAGCTCTACTGAAAATTGGGCTTGTCAACACGGCAGCCCAGGGAGTGAGTGAATTTTAGTATTCTTGACATAACAGAGGGTGGTACCTCCTATAACAAGAATGGCCAGGATTACGAAAGTCTTAAAAGAGCCCTTCTTGCTTTGGTCACGTAGCATTGCAGGTCTACAAGTCAAAAGACAGGGCACCCTAGGAAAAGTGGTGTTTGCAAACTGAACTCTTGGAAGTAGATTGATAAATCCACAAACCAATTTATTCATTTACAGCAGGCGATATAGCCGGCACAATAACTCAATCAGTCTCTTTCCTGGTATTGACTTACCTAAGAAACCAAATTAATTATCAGAAGGTTGCTCTGCTAAGTATGGAATTAGAAAGAAAGGAAATTGGATGGTCTCAAGGGATTGTTCTTACAGGCCCGGATAAATCCTGATAAATTGCCTTTAAAGAGAAAGGAATGTACTGCTTGTTGAGAACGTGGCTCAGTCCTAACCACCTTCTCCTTGAACTCTGATGCTGACCCAAGTTTATCATCCAAACCTTTTAGTTTACTCTAGTTCTTATATTACGTGGTTTCAGAAAAAAGTCTAAATTGTATTGTAAATCAATGAGATTTTAAGTGTGCTGTGTTCTGACTGTGCCCAGGGAGGTATTTTAATCTCATGGATAAATGGTAATCTTTCATCAGAGATAATTTCCTCTTTTTGATCTTTCTCATTATTCCTTTGTCTGTCTTGCTTTAGGTCCTTTTTCTTTTTTCTCATCACCATAGAAAATGTCTCAAAAAACTGTGGTTGTAAAATATGCAGATAACAACCACACTTCTATTTCATCATAGTGGTTAAGAGCACACACTCCAGCTAAATCCTGCTCCTTCTCGGTGTCTATATGATCTTAAGTAAGCTTGCTTTGCCTCAGTTTTCTTATTTATAAAATGGGGATAATAACACCCATGTTTTAGAGTTATTGTGATGATTAATTGAGTATGATAGAGTAGTTTAGAATAGTAGTCCTCAAAGTAGGTGTGGTTTGAGAAATCCTAAGGGTCTCAGAGACCTAGGATCCACAAAATCAAAAGTATGTTCATAAAAACCTTAAGAAGTAATTTGCCTTTTCACTGAGTTGACTTTTGAAATAATGGTGCATGATTGATGCCGGGTAGACTGTGGTGCCTTAGTATGACAAAGTGGTGACACCAGCTATGCTAGCAGTCATGGTATTCTGCACCATGCATACTTGAAGGGGAAAAAAATGAAGCTTAAGAACAGCCTTGATGAAGTAGTAACATTTCTTAATTGTATTAAATCTTGATATTTTTAATATTCTGTGTGATAAAAAGGGAAGTACATAGAATGCACTTCTGTATCAGGCATCATGATGGTTTCTAGGAAAACACTTGTAGGATTGAGTTGGGAGCTGAAGTAGACATGGTTTCCAAAAAACACCATTTTTATTTGGAAGAATGGCTGACAAATTATAGTAATTCAGACCTCAGAATCTGGTAGTTTTGTTTTTGTTGTTTTTGGAAAATGAGCAAAATGAGTATCACTGCAAGGAAAACAGCAAGTGGTATTTGTTGCCAATGAAAAAATTCTTATTTTCAGGCAAAAATGAGAACTTTATAAAAGTTGAACCCACCACTGTGAGCTTGACAGCTTCCCCATGCTTCAATACTTTTCTGATAAGAATGGTGGTGATAAGAAATATGCCAGTATCTGGAATATCTTCATAACTTGCTACGTCGGTATCTTCCAAATGACCAATGTATGATGTTATGAAACCATGC
Source organism: Cacajao melanocephalus (assembly GCA_963573385.1). Lineage (NCBI taxonomy): Eukaryota > Metazoa > Chordata > Mammalia > Primates > Pitheciidae > Cacajao > Cacajao melanocephalus. The sequence continues at coordinate 48,227 of CAUYLG010011730.1, read as the reverse complement.
ATGCATTAAAGATCTATTCAAATTGCAAGATAGACCAAATGGATTTTAATGTAACAGAGTATGAAAAATCTATCGAATATGATTTCACATTCCACACTGTAGTAACATTTAAAAAATTATTACTTGTTGAGTTTTGGTGTAGTAGCAAAGAAGAAAATCCCTACTTATCTGAAAAGCTTTTTAAAATTCTCTTTTCTAAGTACATATATGTGTGGGACTGGATTATCCTCATATACTTGCTTTAACCAGAAGAATATATTATTACATACTTATCACAGGAAAATATATGAAAATGTTTTTTTCTACAACTAAGCATTACAAATGTACTTCTCACTATTTTTTGCTTTGGAAATTACAGTTATATTTTTTATAAGCATATGTTTATATTAATATGTAATTGATTCACTGTCATTTATTATTAATTTATTATTTTAGCATGAATTTATAAACAAATATATTTAAACTTTCCCAGTTTTAATTCCTAACATAGCACATATTGATTGTGATAAGCCATAGAAACAAAAACTCTTTGGGAAGCTCAGTGATTTCTATGAGGGTAAAGGCATCTTAAGACCTAAAAGTCTAAGTGTCACTGATTTAGAACATTGCTTAGCTCATAGTAAAAGGCATATAATTCTTAACACTTTTATTAGCTATTTATTCAGATACCTAGAATTACTTGTTCCCAAAGTATGGATAGTTTTAATAACAGTTAACTTTTATTAAAGGTTTATTTTGTGTGTGCCAGACACTGTGCTATTTGCTTTGCATGTATTATCCTACATAATTTTTAATAAAATGTGTTGAGATAGGTACAAAGTTAGCTTTATGTTATAGATGAGGGAAGTGAAGTACAGAGGGTTAGGTCATTTGACCAAGGTCACACAGCTATGAATTAGCAGAAATGAGACCCCAGGCAGTCTGATTCCAGATATTCTGCCCCTAAAGACTTTTTTTCTATGTATTATTCCCCCATTTAAATGCTGTGATTCTCCCATTATCTTGATTGTAGGATCAGAGTCCATTCCTCTGACTCAACCCAAGCAAGTCTCCCCAGTACTTTCTAGGAACTGCCAAAAGAGTAACTCTCATGGAACCACAGTCAAGTCCATCTGCAGCCACCCTCCATGTTCTTCTCCATTCCAATCACTCTCTGGTTTCCACTGGTTACAAAACCAGGTGAAGGAGTTTTGACATCACCTTCCTGATGATGCGCTTCATATACAAGCTATTACCTTATAACCTCTGGAACACCAACAAGTGCTGGTTCTAGCAAGACTGAATACATAATTTGCAGGATCCAGTGCAAAATGAAAATGTGGGGCCTCTTCGTTAACAGTTATTTAAATAACTTTAAACATTATGTAAAGTCTGCAACAGCAAAGCATTGGTCAATTGACAGGATTCCATGTGAAGTGTCATTTCAGTTGCAAGCCTGGGGAATTGGCGCTGAGTTCTCTGCAGATATGGGAAACACCACGGCCTTTCCGAATTTGTAACAGCTTATGCCCCTTGGGCACGAAGGCAGGGGCCTAGAGCTCATGCCCTCACACACTTTCTTGTGAAAATGGGTCCTGCAGCTTCTAGTCTTTAGTCTTCTGGACAGATACCATCAAATAGGGTCCACAGGGATGGAGGCGCTGATGCCTTGACACTCCTTCTGCTATCTTGTCTTTCCTCTCCTTCCAGCAGCAAAACCAAGCCTGTGCACATCCGTGATTGTGACCCGCTGGAGAGACATTGGGAGATGAGATACTGTGCTCGCTCCTCACGGCTGAACCAAGGACCTGAGATATTCCATCGCTATCCGGTGAGTAAGTTAATTTAATGTGTAGAAAGAACTGAGAACTATATTTTCTAAAAAGCACAAAGAACATGATATAGTCATGAAGACTTTGTCAGGTTATAGAGAAATCAAACAGTTTTATCTTACACCAAAGAGGGACACTGACTGCCTTGCTTAACCAAGCTATGGAAGGTTGGAACGGGCTGGTTTCAGACGTAAATGGATCTAGGGCTTTGGCCCAGTCTGACACTCACTGTGAGAGTCTTACCCTGTTTCTCTTACTGGCCTTGACTTCAGACCCAGAGCCATCCCTGGACTCATTGCTGTGACCAAGGGAAATGGTGGGACTGTTGGCCCAGATAGTGCCCACTCATGTGGTCAGGAAGCGGGCAGGAGTGCTATGACCATCTCTCACCACGGTGAGATGGGAGAGTGGAGTAGGAGCCATTTGCCCCAGAAAGGAGTAACTATTCTGGACAGAACGTTTATGGCAAAGCCATGGTTCTTCTAGCCCTTTACGAAATGTAAACCTGAATGTGGACAGGCAGAACAGTGAGGGCCAGGAAATAGGCTTCAGTCTGAGAAAATCTGTGGTTTATTAGAAACTGACATCAGGTGAGTGCTGATGCTTATACCTCAATAGCAAATTTTTGGAACCCAGAGAAAGTAAGGTCAAATCAGTAGAATTCTGCTTTCCCAAGAGACATAGGGACTAATCCAAGAATAATGTTGATGTGTTAGGATTTTGGAGATCCCACCAGTGGTTATCTGGTACCAGGGTATGAGAAGATCGTCTCTGTGTCCAGATTGAAAATTTCAGGACAAATTTCATCAAGATAAAGGTAAAAACCATGACCTGGGAATTTTGTCAGTGGGATCGCTATATTGCAGAATTTATTTATTGCATACCCATGTCTTACAACAAAAGACAAATATGCCAAGGACACTCGGTTATGAAAATCACCCCTCCTCCATGAACTGGTGGCCTGTGAAAGAGGAACCCAATGAAGAATTGGCATACTTCTATTTTTATATTTCCTTTGTTTCGCACCAAAGGTAATGTTTTTGCAGGACGTCTATATTTGTTCTCCCAACACCCAACATGAAGGGAGCTGTTGAAGTAGAGGCAACCAGGATGTGGGGAGGGTCACTTTCTTAGGGGTGGGTGGAACCAATGAGAAGTTTCTGATTTGCAGTGGTTCAGTGATTTCTTAAAATTCTTTGCAGGGCTGACCTATTTCTAATTCCTTGAGCCTATAGTCTGAAAGGTCATTAATCTGGGCTCCGCGCAAGATGCTGAGGCTTAAGACTTATTTCTTAAATGCCAAAGGTGTGTCAGGTTGCCTTTTGAAATGCTGGTATCTCTATTCAGGCATGCAGTGGTTAGTGGAGGGGTACATCAGCGCTTTCCTTTGTCAGAGAAACATTCACGTAACCAAAGGAGCCACCTGTGTTTTTTCTTTTCTTTTTTTTTTGTCATTTGGATTTTTGCCATGGATTCAAAAGACAAACCAATCTTCCCCACACACTTTTCTTTTTTTTTTGTCAAGTATAGGGACAAACAGGTATGTGTTTGCTAAAGGTTGACAGCATCAAATGTACTTCCTGAGAGTCAAGTTGGAGGAAAACATGAAAAGTATCAATTTATTCCTATCACTTTATGTCTCCTCATTTTCTATAGAATGAAATCTGAGCTCTTTGTTGTCACATATGAGGTTCCTTTTAGTCCTCTCTCTGCTTCCTTCACCGATCTTCCTTCTTGTCTCTCCCCAAACTTACCTTTCACCTCTAAGAACCAGTCATGTCTCGGTTCACATCAGGGCCTTTGTAAATGTCATTCCTGGCCCTCACACCTGGCAGATTCCTGCTGGCCTTTTGCATTTCAACTCAAATAGATGCTCCTACTTCAGGAGGCCTCACCTGACTCCCCAAACCTGAAGGAGGGACTTCGCTTCAGCGTTCCCATAGCAACCAGTTCTTGCTGCAGGAACGCACCTCCTCTGCATGTAATTGCTTGTTTACTTGTCTTTCTTCCCTATTATGCCTTTTCTTCTTTCTTTTCCTCTTTCTCTTTCTCCTCCTTCATTTTAATGCATTTTTCTTGCACGAAATCCAAATATCACAGATAAAGAATGCCATCCTCCTGGGCTACACTTCAGATCTCTTTCATATCTCCCTAGATACACCTGCCAGTCACTTACTTCCACGGTGCACTGGGAGGCTGACCATGGGGTCTACCTTGATAGGCCTTTTGCCCTCCAGCTTCCTATTGGGTTTGGCCACTAGGGATACCAAAGAAGGTCGGGGGGTGGGAGAGAAAGGGTTTGAGGTATGCGTCCCCCCCACCCTCCCTACCACATTCCCATGGCTGATTGTGTCACCCTAAGGCTGTAGGTCTGCTCTCAGGTTTCCCTCTTCCTGCAGTCACCTCTTTGGTTCTGGTGGCACTTTTTCTTCTTGTCCCTCATGTCTGGGCTGGTGAACGTTTCCTGCTTTCAGTATGACAGATGTCCAGCTCTGTACCTTGCTGGTCCCCTTAAACCTTGCCTCCGTCTATGTAAGCTGTCCTTGTATTAAATGTTCCTTCCACTACCTGGTGTAAGTGTGTATTCCTTCCTGCTGAGAGCCTCACTGATTCTGATAATCACTTCCAACCCTAGTCCTTGTCCCTTCCTCGAGTTCATCCCAGTTACAACTACGTCTGGAATATAACAACTCAAGATGCTGGCACAGTACATCACACACATAGAAGGAATCCAACAAATGTTGGCCAAAAGCTATTGTTGAATCTTGGTCTCCCAGGAGAAGATGGGTTAAAAGTTGCTAATTCCAGCCAAACACTCATTTCCTTTGCACATCATAAAGATAAAACAGGATCACAGTTATTAGAGTGGAAAATTCCCTCACTGTTGTGGCAGCAGATAGCCAGTATGTGTTCCAATGAAAGACTCAGGAATGGGTAGAAAAATAATCCACTGTACACCATCAAAAATTGAAAGCACATTCTTTCCCTTTGAAACAAGATTGGCTTCAAGAAGCTTTCACTCCAACACCCATCCATCTAAAACTTCTCTCCAAGGGCACGAGTAAAATGCAACTTGTTTCGTAATAAGTCCCAGGAGTTTACTTTAAAGACATGATTACCCTTAAGGCAATGAGAGCTATCTACAATTTCTTCTGTTTCAAGAATATTTCTATACTAAAGAAAGACAGGATAGCACCAAAGTTTCACTGGAAATTCCAGCTTGTGAATTATACAGGAAATAGAAATTTTGCATATCTGTGATTGATCATGGATTGAACCTCATTCTCCCAGTTAGAGTTGCTCAGCTGTGGAGCATAAAGCCCCATCAGAAGCCCAACTATCTGTCAGATCAACAGTGGGCCAAGCTGTAAGCTGACAGCCTTTATTCTACCATGGTTTCACTGCTGGGCTCAGTGACTATTTCAAAACCAAGCTGGGGCATTACATGCTCAAGCCATTATTATAGCTACTATTACCAGTGTCCTTACCAGGTACTTTGCTTGTCTAGTCTCACCTAGGCCTCCCATCAGCACCATGAGGGGGATGCTCTTAGCATTTTCATTTTACAGATGATGACACTCAGCCTTAGTCAGAGGAAAAGGCTTCTCCAGCTGAGTGGTGCAGGCAGTACTTCCTTTGCAGCCTAGGTTCCTGATCACATTTCCATTCACCTGGGTGGAGGTGAGTCAAGCTGCCTCTGACTGCCTCCAGCTTCCTGTTGGGCTTTGCCATTGGGGGCACCAAAGAAGATCAAAGGGTCAGAGAGAAAGGTTTGCAAATTTGCAAATATGCCAAATTTCTGTATTTTGTATAATTCACAGGCTGGCATTTCCAGTGAAACTTTGGAGCTATCCTGTATTTCTTTAGGTTAGAAATATTCTTGAAACAAGAAACTGTAGACAGCTCTCATTGCCTCTGGGTAATCACGTCTTTAAAGTAAACTCCTGAGGCTTATTATGAAACAAATTGCATTTTATTTGTGTCTTTAGAGGGAAATTTTAGATGGATGAGTGTTGGAGTAAAATCGAGTCTGGACTGCCTCTCTGCCTTGGTACCCACTTCTAACTCTTGTACTCTTTTCATTGTGTTGCCTTGGCTCATACTCCAAGATTAAAAAAAAAATTGGCACAAGCCCCATTGGGTCCACAAATTACCTGCCCTCCAAGGTTCTTAAAGGGTGCGAAATTTTGCCTTCAGGAAGTACTTTAGCTTTTCCAGACCTTGATTGTCCTCAAATGGAAATGGGGATGGTATGTACATCATAGTTTTGTTACAATATTTTAATGAGATAATATGTGAATACTTTATTACTTGACATTTAGGAAGAACTCAAAAAATGGTTGCCATTTGTTGTTCAGATCTTGTTCCCCTATGAGCTGATGCCTTTAAAGACTGACAATAATACCAGAGAGTGAAAAATAAGCCTTGTTTTATTTTCAGAAGGTCTGGCTTCATGATATCAACCCTGACATGCCCTAAAGAGACAGACAATGGCTCTTGCTAGCTAATTATTGTCAGATGGATCGGCAGCCGACCAACGCTTCTAAAACTATTGGTTTTGGCAAACATTCTTCAACATTTTCCTGGTATATAAATAATGATCCCATGCAGAAAGTCACTTCTTTTAATTTCCTTGGTGTACATTTCACAAACGGTTTGTTTTGGCAGGTTCTCCAGGAAGTCACTTTATCATAGCTACAGGTGGTTTATTAAGAACTCATTTTGGTTAAGGAGGACACCTGATTACGCCTGCCTTAAACATTTTCAGGCCATAGCTATTTGGGGAATGTTACGTTCTCTTGGGTCTTGACTGACTATTCTGTGTCTTGGGGCAGATTCAGAACAAGATTCTGGGTAAAATCTGGAAATTCGGGCTTTGGCTTTGGAACTGGGTTATCCTCTGACTCCCGTCCAAGCTTTTTTTCTTGTTGTTTCTGTCTCTGTCTCCAATCATCTAATACTCAAGAGTAAAGTCCAGTAACCAGTGTTGGTGAGATGGAACCAAATGGTGAAAGAAAGAGGAGAGAATTTTAAAGGACTGTCAATCAGGAAAGACATATCAGAATGTGAGGCAGCTTGGAGAAAGGAAAAGGAGTGGTGCTTGGGGGAGGGTGCCTGGATGCTGGGGACCCACTCATCACCTTCATGGGGGCAGTAGATAGGAGGGTAGAGTCAGAGGATTGCTTAGTGGTTGGGTACATCTTCTTAGGGGCAACAAATTCCCTCCATTTCCAGCACGGTTCTGCCAACAGACTGTGTTCATTAGCACAGAGGTTGACTGCTGTCATAGGGACCCAGTATGTGCTTGGCTTAACCAAAAGAGGAGTTCTTTCTCTCTCTAAGCCTAGGGCTGCTATAGTATTGTAGTCCCATAGCACCAGTCATCTAGTGCCTTCTTTCTTGTTGCTTCTCCATTTTTGGACAACTTCCTTGTTTGTCTGGCTCAAAATGGTTTACTACCATACCCACATTGCAGCGAGGGGCAAGAAGTAAGTGCAGAGGAGTGGGCAAGGTCCTTGAGAAGTCATGGCCCAGAATTTGTCCACATCACCTCTATTCACAACCCTTACAGATATTTACAAAGCACTTCAGCCTCAAGCGCTGTGAATAAGACATACTAGATTTCTACCTTCAGTTTAAAAGGCCAATTAGCATTTTTCAGGGACTACATTCTCATTTCCTTGCCCAGAAAGATTTATAAAAATTTGAGAAAAACATATTTGTTGTTTCCTGTATTCATTGCTGTGCGTGAAGAACATTGTTGAGTTCTGAGTGCTAAGGTAACAGCAAAGACAGCAGGAAGATGCTCCCTGCAGGGAACATGCAGTCTGCTGAAAAACAGAAATGAACAAATATATGAGCAAACTGAAAAAGTAATTGCAGGCAGGGCATGGTTGCTTATGTCTGTAATCTCTACACTTTGGGAGGTTACGGCTGTAGGATCACTTGAGCCCAGGAGTTCAAGGCCAGCCTGGGCAAGATAGTGAGACCCTGTTTCTAAAATTAAAAAAAAAATTTTTAACAATTAACTGGACATGGTGGTGCATGCCTGTGGTCCCAGCTGCATGAGAGGTTGGGGCAGGAAGATCACTTGAGCCCAGAAGGTTGAGGCTGCAGTGAGCCTCATTCATGCCACTGCATGCCAACCTGGGCAACAAAGTGAGACCCTGTCTCAAAACGACAACAACAACAACAAAAGTAATTGCAAACTGCTTAAGTGTTTTGGAAAGAAAACTCAAACTGAATGTTTAAAGAGAAAAGAATGAGAAAGCATATTGTTTGAACTGATGACTTCCAAAGTTTTTTGAGACAGTGTCATTGGAAAACTTATCCTTGGAAGGGGGGAGCCAAATGAAATGCTGAGATGTTGGAATATTATACAGCAATGAAGATGAAAGACCCACAGCTGCATGCAGCCATATACATGCATCTCAGAAACATACAGTCGAGTGAAAAAAAATCATCTAAGACTGCATACACTGTGATATCATTTTTATAAACCTCAAACACAAACAAAACCAAGGTGTATATTACTTCAGGATGCATACATATGGAATCAAACTAAATACAAAAAAGGCGTAAGAATGATATACACAAAATTCAGGATAATGTATACCTGAGTGGGAGAGAAGGAAAAAATATCAGGATATTCAAGATAAAGTGAAAATTTTAAAGTTAGATGGTAGGTTCCTGGATGCTAGTTCTGTTAGTATGCTTTCTAATTAATGCATATGTAAAATGTATTTTTGAATGTATCCGACCTTGCTTAATACAATGCATTTTAAAACATAGAGGAGGGACATTCAACTCAAGTGTCTAGGGAGTCCAGGCAGGCAGTGTAAACCAGTGAAGTGGCTGGGTGGGTCCCTGGGGAACATGAGAGCACCTGCCTCATCTACAGGGGCCCCATCGCCCAGTCCCTGCTCAGGGTTGGCATGTGAGCTTGCAGGCCAATCACCCAATAACGTCCAACCAGAACTTCTGATTTTTCTTAAGGAGCCTGACATCTGACATCTGCATTTTTACAAAGCACTGTTCCAGAGCTGGCAACAATGCCAAATTTCAAAAACTCTGTGGGGGCAAACCATACCCTTTGGGAGGCATATCAAGTCTCAGAAAGTTCGTAGAGGCCAACACTAATTCCAAGCCCATTTGCAACAGAATGCCTAAGTGTATTTCTGCCATATTGCGCTGCTCGAATGCAGGCAGGAAGGAAACCCATCCCCTCTACATTCCCAGAGCGTGCTATTTCCAACCTGTGGCTTCGCTGGGTTCCTGCACCTCTCTCACTTGCGAGCTCTCACCTCTAAGTTTGGAATGTGTGAAGATGGTGCCAGCACAGCTGAGAGAGGGCGGGCAGCAGCTTGGGCTGCGTCTCCACCTGGGAGCCTGCTTTCTGCATAGCACCCTCGCCTCCAGCCTTCCAGGCTCGGCTGTGCGTGGTATTTGCAACACTCTCATTTTCCCCTAAAGGGCCAAGGGGGAGGAATGGGCAACACGCAGCTAGGACCATGCTGCTGAGATCTAATTTACGTTGTCCACTGTTGGGACAGGACACTTTCCATACAAGAATATGCAGACCCCAAGGGACATTTGGCAATATGTGGAGATATTTCTATTGTCACAACTGGAATGGGGGCACTTCTCAAATTTGTGGGTGGTGGGCTGCAGGTGGAGGTCAGGGATGCTGCTGAACATCTTACATTGCACAAGACAGCCCCCGCCTCCTCACCCCAACATCCCAACAAAGAATTATTCCACCCAAGATGTCAATATTGAACAGTGCTGAGGCTGAGAAACTCTTTTCCCTCTGTCTGCCCCCACCAAAAAGCAAAGGTAAATAAAGCCAGGACTGGCCACTCCCTGTGAGTGATAAAGGGTATGTGTTGGGGGTGGGGTATGGTGAGGGGTGTATCGTGAATTTAGAAGACATGCCCTTTAGCTAGAGCTGGGATTTGTGGCCACTGTTTTGGTTTTTATTAAAGCATAATGCTCACAAGCAGAAGAGGAGATTTGTTATTCTAAAGACAGTTGCACACCAAAGCATGCTATTGTATAATCTGGCATTTTCCCGACTAGGGAGCTATGGTGCATTACTCACGAGTGACAGAACCAACGAGCTTCATCTCCCAAGAGGCTGGTGCATCTGTTTAAAAGGAGCAGGCGCTATGCAGGGCCGCCCCCACCAACTCCCCGTGGTGGAGTGCAGTGGGGGAAGGTAAGCTTCTTTTCAGTCACGGTGAGGATGCACCACACATTGATTCTATGCTCACCCCACTCCCACTCCCCAAAAGGAGAGGATCAAGTCCAGTTGTGTTCTAGTGGCAGGACCACAGGAGAGGAGGCAATTATTCAATAAATGTGATTATGGAAGTCCTGACTCTTTCTGTACCTCAGTTTCTCAGAAGACCAGTGCATACTGGGGCCAACAGCTTGGGGCTTGGGAGTCAGTTAGGTGTCATCAGTTTGAATGCAGGTTCAGCGATTACAGTGTGTACCTTTGGGCCCCGACTTCTCCCTGAATCTTGGTTTTGTCATCTAAAAAGTAGGGATAGTAATGCTTGTTTCATAGGGTTACAAGAGACAAGGATTATAAAGCACTCAGCACTTGCCAGGCATGGAGCACAGATCATTCCAGTATTCAGAGATAAAGGGAAGTCAACACATTTTCCCTTTGAACCTTGCAGAACAGTTGGGAATTGAAATTATGGATGGGAAAATACTTGGAAAACTTAAAAATGCATTATCAGTGAAATGTAATGAAATCAGTGTAAATATCAATACAAACAGTGATAGTGTTTATTGTGCTGATCCTAATAAAATAGAAACATTATTGCACACTATAATTATAGCCAGTTAGACATGGAAGAAAATTAGATCTGCATTAATTTAAACCTTCCATTTTATCAGGGAAGAAACTGACTTTAGTAGCAAAACTTTCGTGAACCCCAGCCTGGTGCCCTTTCTCCACTCCCCACAAAGTTAACTTGTTTAATGTGGCAGCCAGTTAGAGCATTGCTGCATCAGATGGAAGGTCTCTGACATACAGGCATAAGCCTCAGTTTCTTCATCTCTGAAATGGACATGATAATGAAACCCAACTCGCAGGGTAGTGATGAAGAATGAGATCATGCAGGTCAAATGTTTGGCAGGCATGCCTAGCCCATGCAAAGTTCTCCAGAAACAGTAATTATCATTATCCTTATTAATGGTAGTAATTGAGATGACATCTGTACATGTATCCCTCCCAGAATCTGACATAAATTGGTGGGGTAGTCAATATATATTCATTTGTGTGTTTGCTGATAACAGTACCTCAATGTTCCGAGAAACATTGATGGGGACTCTAAGTATTCCTGAAGAATTCTTCATCACATTGTCTGTTCCTGGACATCCCAGGGGAGGACCTGGGCAGGCCAGTGGCATCCTTCTGTAGCTTCAGAAACGATAAAAGGTGTCTGACAGTCTAGAATTCGGACAGGGGTAGAATTATACAAGCCAAAGGCCCTGGTACTAATTTTGTTCTGGTCTTTGTATTAGTCTGTTTTTATGCTCCTGATAAAGACATACCCCAAATTGGATAAATTATAAAGAAAAAGAAGTTTAATGGAGTCACAGTTCTACGTGGCTGTGGAGGCCTCATGATCATGGCAGATGGTGAAAGACATGTCTTACATGGCAGCAGGCAAGAGAAAGAATGAATGCCAAGCGTAAGGGGTTTCCCCTTATAAAATCATCAGATCTCGTGAGACTTATTCACTACCATGAGAACAGTATGGGGGAACTGCCCCCATGATTCATTTATCTATCACTGGGTTCCTCCCACAACACGTGGGAATTATGGGAGCTACCAATTCAAGATGAGATCTGGGTGGGGACACAGCCAAACCATATCAGCCTTAGGGGATTTGTGAACATTTAGAGTGAGCAGCAAAAATCAGTCAGATGTTCTGATAATCCCAGACCAGTGGTTCTCAAATTTTGGCCTGCATCAGGATCACCTGGAGAATTGTTAAAACACAGGTTGTTGGCCTCATACCTTCGAGGGCCTGGGGCGAAGCCCTAAATTTTGCATTTTTTTTTTTTTTGAGACCGAGTCTCACTCTGTTGCCCAGGCTGGAGTGCAGTGGCATGATCTGGGCTCACTGCAACCTCCGCCTCCCAGGTTCAAGCCATTCTTGTGCCTCAGCCTCCTGAATATCTGGGATTACAGTTGTCCACCACCATGCCTGGCTAATTTTCGTATTTTTAGTAGAGACTGGGTTTCACCACGTTGGCCAGGCTGGTCTCTGACTCCTGATCTCAGTTGATCCACCCTCCTCAACCTTCTAAAGTGCTGGGATTATAGGCATAAGCCACCACGCCCAGCCTGTATTTTGCATTTCTAACAAGATCCCAGCTGATGCTGATGCGCCTGGTCCAGGGACTGCACTTCAGAATCATGGTCTTGGAATGGCATTGCTCTGCTGCAGTACTGTTGATATTTAGGGCTGGCTCATCCTGGGTTGTGGAGGATACTGTTTGGGGTTTAGCAGTATCTTTGGCCTCTCTTCACTAGATACCGGTAGCAGTTTTGACAGCTAAAAATGTCTCCAGACATTGCCTAATGCCCTCTGTGGGGCCAAATCACTCCTGGTTGAGAACCCTTTCTGTAGACTGAGATGGTTAGAATTGAATCCTCGTCACTTTGTGTCATAGTGGTATGACTGTAGTCATGGTGCCATACCTCTCTAGGCTTCTTCATCCATGCACTGGGTACAGGAATGCCAACCTCATAAGATCCAAGCAGAGACTAAGAGACCATACAGAGAAAGCAGTAAGCACAGTGCCTGTACACATTGAGCAGTTAATTCATGTGAGCTACTGCTTTTGAGCCCTCCATAGAAGATCTACTTAGTACAATGGTTGTTTTTTTTTTCAAGAAGTTTTCATACAGAAAGCATTTTCATAGAGAAAGCAGCATTCATTGCTGGTTGGAGTGGAGAGATTGAAGAACTTCATCTAGGATCAAGCAACCCCAGAAAATAATTTTAAACATAGCCATTCAGACAAGGGAGTCCAAAACCACAAGGTCCTCTCAGCATCCTGAACTGATATCCAGCTGGTATCTCGGTGAGTAGCTCCCAATCCAGTTTTTAGAATTTAAAACAACGATCTAATCACTCACATTTTCTTTCACAACTTTGCTCTAGAAGTGAACTTTCGAATCTCGAGCAGTGCTTTGTTATGAGTTCCCAAACAGCTGCTGTTCAGGAGTGATCTATGCTGGCACACACAGGGATCGTGGATTTTTCTTTGGCTGTCAGCTTTCAAAATTACCCAGCAATCCCAAAATGAATTTCCACTAATCTGACAGTTTTGCCTCTCCTGACATGATGTACTGTATATTCAGTGGTCAGCAGGGACTATTTAATTGCAGTTAAGCCTGTGCTGTTCATTGTGGCATTTAAAATAGAGCAATGTGTGATGCGGCTACCCTTGCTGACTCTCCAGGCCCAGATGGGTGGGTGGAACTCAACTTTGGGGGGAAACTTTCTACCTGGGAGCACTTAGTAATTAAGTTTTACTGGCTAACAGCTTTAATTTTTTTACTTTGAAGATTTATAAATGTTAGAATCAAAACTAGCATAAATCTCTACAAGGCAGAAGGAACTGAAATATTAGATGAATCTGATGATAAGTTAAAAATGGATTAGAAACTCAAGAAAGGAGAGATGAACATTTTTTAGAGTGCATACCATATGTTTGGCAGTTTTCAGATGTCATCTCACTTTTCTCTTAAAGGATTCCCCCCCATTTTACAGATGCAGAGACTGAGGCTTTAAAGATATTAAGTTAATGCCCAAGATCTGTGGGTGTGTGAGCAGAGCCAAGATTTGAGCCCAGGTTTGTCTGATAACAGTCTAGATTCTTATGCCCCACACTAAACTTCTCAAAAGATGCTAGACGTCATTGGTTTTCAACTGCTTATTTGACAGGTGGAGAAACTGAGGCATAGACACTTCAAAGTAACTTGCCAGAATTAAGTTATCCCAGACTCAGGAAATGATCCTGTGGGTATTCATAAGTCCGGTTATTAAGAATAACGCAGTGCTTTGCCGCTTATAAAGTGCCATAACATTCATTATCTCATACTAAGTTTTGGTTTTCAAGCAATTCTGTTATATGAACTGATAACTCACAGAGAAAAGCACTTTGATAAGAGCTCTTTTCCCCATAGTTGAATTTAATGATAAATATCTACAGTATAACCACAAAAACTGCTACTGTAAGGTGCTGTTAACACTTGAACAGCAAAGACTTAAGTGGATTCACTTATTCAGCAAATATTATTAAGCTTGTAATGTGTGCTAAGCATTATTCCACGTGCTGGAAATACTACAGTGAGTAAAATGTTTAAAAATTCCCTACCCTGAGAGGGCTTACATTTTAGAGGGCACAAGCAGATGATTGACTAGGTAAATATATAGCATGTCAGGTCATAAGTGTGAGCCAGTGAAATCAAGATGGAAAAGACAGAAGGGAGCCCTGGAAGCAGGGATCAAGCAGAAAGGGTGATGTTTGAATGAAAACATAAAAGATATGAAGAACAACCTTTTTGAATATGTAGGGAAGAGTATTCCGGGTAGAGGGAACAGCTAATGCTAAGACCTTGAAGCAGTAAATATACACGTTTTTGTGTTTAAGGAACAGTAAGAAAGCCAAATGCATGAGAAGTTTGACTATTTTTGTGTTAATATTCTTACGGTACTTTAAAAAAAATTGGGCTGGGTGCGGTGGCTCTTGCCTGTAATCCCAGCACTTTGGGAGGCCAAGGTGGGTGGATCACAAGGTTAGAGATAGAGACCATTCTGGCTAACATGGTGAAACCCAGTCTCTACTAAAAATACAAAAAATTAGCCAGGCATGGTGGCGGGCACCTGTAATCTCAGCTACTCGGGAGGCTGAGGCAGGAGAATCACTTGAACCCAGGAGGCAGAGGTTGCAGTGAGCCAAGATCGCGCCACTGCACTCCAGCCTGGTGACAGAGCAATAGTTGACATTCAATTAATTGTACATATTAAAGTATACAATTTGATAAGTTTAGACATATGTATACACTCATGAAACCATCACCACAATCAATATAATGAATATATCCATCACCCACAGAAGTTTCCTGGATCCCCTCTGTAATCATTCTCTTCCATTCTTCCCCATTATCTTCCCAGCCCCACCTCCATGGCACTCCTGATCTGCTTCTTTTCACTGTAGCTTAGTTGGGATTTTAGAGAATTTTATATTCACAGAATCTTGTAGTATGTATTTTTTGGTCTGGCTTCTTTTAGTCTGCATAATAATTTTGAAATTCATGCATGCATATTGTGTGTGTAAATAACTCATTTCTTTTACTTGCCAAGTATTCTTTGATTATGTGGACATTCTACAATTTATTTGTTTATTCATTTGTTGATGGCATTTGGGCCATTTTTGGTATGGAACTCTTGCAAACAAAGCCCTATGAACACGTCTGTACAAGTCTTTGGGTGAATGGGTGCTTTCATTTCTCCTGGGTACATATCTGGATTGGCCTGATAGAATCATAAGGTAGATGTATGTTTAGTGTTTTAAGAAACTGGAAAATTGTTTTCCGAAATGCTCATATCATTTTACATTTCCACCAGCTTCATGTGAGAATTCTAGTTTCTTGGCATCATCATCAACACTTGGTATGGTTAGCTTTATAACCTTAGATAATTAAATAGTTACATGGTAGCATTTCACGGTGATTTTGGTGATTTTAATTTGTATTTCCCTAACGGTTAGCAATGTCACAATTTTTCATGAACTTATATGCGATGCATATGTCTTCTGTGGTAAAATATCTGTTCAAGTCTTTTCCCTTTTTGGGGATCTCCCTTCTCCTTCTCCTTCTTCCTTTTCTCCTCCTGCTTTAGACAGGTTTTATTCCTATTGTCCAGGCTGTCGTGCAACGGTGTGATCTTGGCTCACTGCAACCTCTGCTTCCCAAGCTCAAGCAAGTCTCTGCCTCAGCCTCCCAAGTAGCTGGGACTACAGGCACACATCACCATGCCTGGCTACTTTTGTATTTTTTTTTTGTAGAGATGGTGTTTCACCATGTTGTCCAAACTGGTGTTGAACTCCTGGGCTCAAGCAATCTACCTGCTTTGGCCTCCCACAGTGCTGGGATTAAAGATCTGAATCACTGAATCCAGCCTCATTAAGTTTTGAGTATTCTTGGTATGATCTGGATATAAGTAGTTTATCAGATATACAGTTTGTGAATATTTTATCCCTATCAATGACTTGTCTTTTCATTCCTCTAACATTCTTAATTTTGATCGAGTCCAACTCATCTTTTCTCTCCTTTATAGATTGTGCTTTTGGTGTTACATCTAAGAAGTCTTTGCTTTTGATTATTTTAAAAATTGATTTTCTCATCAAGTAAAAGAAAATATACTTTCAAGTTCCTTTAGGTGTATCCATGTTGCCTAGGCAACCAAGTTATTTATCAATAGGTGATCATTTGTAATGATTTGTTAATAAAAGAATTAGAAAATCTTGCTTTCCATGATTCTTAATGTACGTGCAAGACCTCATCCCCTTTAGTATAAGCTTATCCAGGACCTATGGCCAACTTGGAAGAGAGGCAGGTGTGATTTTCTGGGGAAAGCATCCTGGGCCCTAGCAATAGAAGACTGAATTTCCTTCTTTGTTCTGCTACCAATCAGAAGCTCAACTCTGGGCCAGCTGTATTCTCTTTTTTTTTAGTTTACGTTTCCAATTGCAAAAATAAGGAGTTGTACTAGATTTTTCTGTGCTCCTGCCTATCCTAATACTATATAAATGGGATATTGACAGTAAATTGAACATCTTTAGCAGGACCAGGACTAGAGTCAGGCAAGAGCTGCATCTAGGGCACAGCATTTCAGAAACTGTGTACTGTCAGGCTAGTCCAAGTTTTCATCCTGCATTTGCACAACCCTAACAATGAGGCACTTGCAAGACACTGGGAATGAGGGCCTCCTTGAATTTTATGCCCTCCATAATTCTCTTGCCATATCCCAGTTCTGGTCTGGACCTTCAATGAGATAAGAGGGCATGACCCACGTTGGGGTTGTGATGCACTGGTACAGGGCATCTGGCATTGGAGTATGCATTTGAATCCCCTGGGAATATTGCTCATTCTCATTCAGAAGGTCTGGTGTGGGGCTTGAGATTCTGCCTTTCTAACAGGTTCCCAGCTGATGCTTGTTCTGGTGCATGGGCCACATTTTTCATGCCAAGGAACTAGAATGGACCAGCTTTGTCCAAAAAAGCAACTCACCTTCGTTCATTGCCATGTGGGAATTCAGTCCTGAGTGCCCACTTTTTTTGTTTCTGTTTTTGACAGAGTCTTGCTCTGTCACCCAGGCTGGAATGCAGTGGTGTGATCTTGGCTTACTGCAACCTTCGCCTCCCAGGCTCAAGCATTTCTTATCCCTCAGACTCCTGAGTAGCTGGGACTACAAATGTGTGCCACCACACCAGGCTAATTTTTGTATTTTTACTAGAGATGGGGTTTCACCAAGTTGGCCAGGCTGGTCTTGAACTACAGATCTCAAGTGATCTGCTCACCTCAACCTCCAAAGTGCTGGCATTACAGGTGTGAGCCTCCATGCCTGGCCCCAATGTCTTGATTAGTCAAAAGAGACACTAAAAATCTGTGGTGTAATATGAAGTCTCTGAAAATGGGCAAAGAAATGGTAAGATCTCAGAACAAATTTAACAACAAAGTCAACATCCCTGTTAGCCTGAAAGAGGATGTCAGAGTTAGACTCAGTTTCATTTCTCAGGGTATCCTTGCTTGGGTTGACATGAAGTGATGGATCGGTGGCTCCCCTATTCCCCTCTTCCATCCTTTGTGCCCACCGCATCTCCACTAGTAATTTTCATCTTTGTTTTTTAGCGTATCTCCCCCTCTTTCTCTCTACTTCCCAGCTCCTTACGTGCCTCAAAGCTTCTCCGGAATACACAGCTTTCTCTTTTGTCAGCCCAACATCCATTTGTTTCCCCTACTGGCATCAGCCTGTTTTGTTCTGAAGATTCATTCTATCCCCACATTTAGCTCATGGGATTCAAACCAAACTGCACCCACCTTCCTGCACCCATGGCTCTTGTAGAGACCAGGCCCAAGCTGGCCAATCAGGGTATTCTATCACCCCAGCTCCAGTGATTGGCTGAGGAATGAGCACATTATTCAGGCGGGATCGATTACCTTCCCTGCCTAGCCTGGGTTATTAGGAAAAGGAGCCCTTTCCCTTGGAATTGATAAACTGGCAATAATGATATCTAACACTTACTGAGTGTTTACTCTCTACCAGTCACTGCTTTAAGAACATGCTTTTACATGAATTATCTCTTTTAATCCTCACAAAAATCCTGTTTTGTATGTACTTTTATTGTATCATTTCACAGACTGGGAAACTGAGGCTCAGAGAGGTAAAAGAGATGTGCCTGAAGCCACACAGCTTGCAAGCGGTGGGGCTGGGATTTGAACTTGTCAATGTGGCTGCAGAGCTGAGCTCTTGGAGACTAGGTTATACTGCCTAGTAGCATGTAAGCCTGGAGCTGCTGGCAGTCATCTTGTAAGTTTGCACAGTGAACCTCCATGAGTATGAAAGCAGAGAAGAAGGCAATACTGAGAGATGCAAAAGAGTCAGTGTTCCAGCAACGGGATCTGAAATCCTGGATCAGACCTTACCTGATGCCAAGATTTACCCACTGGACATGCCAATTCTAAGATCCAAATTTCCTCTTTTGGGGGGATTGAGTATGAGTGAGCATTTTTGTTTGTTTGTTTGTTTGTTTGTTTTGGCATCAGAAATATTCCTGATTAATACACAGTATGACCTTGATCAAGACACATCCTTTCTTTAGGAATCAGTTTTCTTATCTGCAAAATAAAGGGTTCATCAACATTCTTTGGTTGAATCTTACCTGAAACATTTTTTCAGCCTTCATCAGTCTCATCTAAGCCTTTGTTTCCATAGAGCAAAGACGTTTAAGGAAGGAGGGGAAACTGTCGTGGAGTGTTACTGTCCTGAGTGCAAATATGGTCTCTGTATTATCTTCATCTATTTATGTTCTGCCTCTCAATACTAGAATGAAAACTCTAGAAGGGGAAAGAATTTTGTCTGATTTTTGTACTGCTGTATCCTTGGTATTTTGAACTGTATCTAACTCAGAGTACAATCTCAAAATATTTGTTTTGATTTTCGTATATCTGTATATATATTTGCTAAATGAGTGAAGAAATCCTTTTACGTCTTTATAGATAACAAGCTGGCTTGGGCATGGTTTTCAGTTATGAGTCCTTCCTTTCATGCAGGAATGGTTACGGATGGTACTTGTTCCTCTCTGCTTTATAATTCTCTCATCCATTTTTGACTTCATGGACAGAAACAAGAGATGAAGAAAATGGAATCGTCTCTTAACAAAACACAGGCTTTTAATGCTTGTTAAATCCTGTAACATATTATCACTTCTAAACTCACAATAAGCAGCTAAGTTCTTATGATGGATGAATTTCCAGTTTCAAATGATATAAGAGAAGACTGTGTCTTACTTTCCTTCCTATTTTACTTATATTTCAATATCTTAGTAGAGCTATTACATGAAATTGATCCCCCAGCATTAGGAAACAGGATGTTGCTGACACTGTTATATGCTATTATATAATGTACCATTATTTGTCATTTTTGTCATGACATCCAGCCCAAGCTTCTCTCTTGCAAATAAACCTCATTTTTGTTTTGGGTGGCAACGTGCTCAGATCCAGGCAATAATAATGTTGCTGTAACTTGAGTATTTTTTCCTATGTTTTATGCACTGTTCTAAGCCAGAAACATGCATCTTATGTATTTGATATATGAAGGCATGGATTGGGATTAGGATCAGCCATTTGTGCTGTCACTGACCCTGAATTCCAGGCAGCTAAGTGTGGTCATGATGTTCTCCTGCCTAGTAAGAGGCTATGCAGCAGGTGAACTGCAGAAGAAGTGGGCTCTGCTGCCAGCTTTGCAACCTTGGAGAATTTATTTAATGTCTCAATAACTAAGGTTTTTTTTTTTTTTCCCTTTTCCTAAATCTCTGAAATGGGGTTAATAATACTTACCTCACAGAGTTGTTGCAAAGGTTAGATGAGCTAACATGTGTGACACACTTAGAAAAATGCTCAATCAGTTCTTCTCAACTGAGACAAGTCTGCTTCCCAGAAGACATTTGGCAGTGTCTGGAGACACTCGTGGTTATCACAGCTAGGGTGGGAGTGGGGGCAGCTGCTTCTGGTACCTAGTGAATAGAGGCCAGGGATGCTGTTAAACATTCTACAATGTACGGGACAGACCCTACAACAAAGAACAATCTGGTCCTGCGTGTCAGTAGTACAAAGTGGGAAATACTGGCCTAGACCTTAATAAATATTCAGAAAATAGGAGCTGCTTGAGGGCTTCCCAGAAAATAACCTCCAGAAGATCAGAGAGATGTTGCTTTTTTATCTGCCCTATCCCTGGAGCTTAGATCAGTGCCTGGCACATACTTGATTCTCAGTAAATATGTGTTAAATGAATGAATGATAGATAAAATGACCTTTGGGAAATTTTTGCTTGAATGACTATCCCATCCTCCTCTGGTTTCTTTCTGCCTTGGTCTCAGTCATGGTAAGAGGTTACAGGAGCCATTTGCCACTAAGGTTCCCAACATGCTGATGGAAGAGGCAAAGGCTGGAAGGAATCTGGGCCTCTCATGACCTTGTCAGCAACTGAACTGGCCTGGACTACCTGATGCCAAGGTTTTCATCCTGTAAAAAAATTGCTCCTTGTTTGTTAGGCCACGATTATATAGGTTTCTGTGACATGCAGACAAAAATATTGATAACTAATAACCAGAAAGTATAGCATCCTTTTGGGTTTATGACATAAATTTAGTGCCTCAAACCCACTGAAGAAAACAACGCCATTGGTTAGTTCACTTCAAAAGGCTCTGCTTATCGTCAGATACACTGAAATAAAATTATTTTGTATTTGGCAACTATGCTCCAATATTTAAATGCCAACACTAAATGCTCTAACAAAAGTGGAAATATCGTACCACTTTTTGGAAGTGCTTGGCAGCTAACAAACTTATCTTGGCATAAATTCTAGGAAGTTGTCTTAATTTTCAAAATTACTCATATAAAGAAGACACAGATACGGCCAATAAGCATATGAAAAAAAGCTCAATATCTCTGATCATTGGAGAAATACAAATCAAAACCACAATGAGATACTATCTCACACCAGTCAGAGTGGCTATGATTAAAAAGTAAAAAAATATCACCTGCTGGCAAGATGGCGGAGAAAAGGGAGTGCTTATGCACTGTTGTTGGGAGTGCAAATTAGTTCTGCTACTTTGGAAAGCAGTGTGGTGATTCCTCAAAGAGCTAAAAACAGAAATACCACTGGACTGGGACATCTTATTACTGGGTATATACCCAAAGGAATATAAATCCTCCTACCATAAAGACGTGCACACATATGTTCACTACAGCTCATCGCAAAGACATGGAATCAAACCTAAATGCCCATCAATGATAGATGGGATAAAGAAAATGTGGGACAGATACACCATGGAATACTATGCAGCCATAAAAGGAATGTGGTCACGTCCTTTGCAAGAACATGGATGGAGCTGGAGGCCATTATCCTTAGCAAACTAATGCAGGAACAGAAAACCAAATATTGCATATTCTCATTTGTAAGTGGGAGTGAAATGATGAGAATGCATGGACGCAAAGAGGGGAGCAACTCACACTGGTGCTTATTTGCGGATGGAGGGTGGGAGGAGAGAGAAGAGCAGAAAAAATAACTATTGGGTACTAACCTTAGTACCTGGATGACAAAATAACCTGCACAACAATCCCCTGTGACACAAATTGACCTATGTAACAAACCTGCGTATGTACCCCTGAATCTAAAATAAAAGTTTTAAAAAGTTACTCATATATTTAATGCATGTTTGTTGAAGGCTTAAGATAGGTCCAAGACAAGGCAGGGAGTAGGGTATAACAAGAGGAAAACAGAGCTAAGTTCGGTTCTCTGTCCTTATAAAAGTGACAGACTGAAAAGAAATGTGGATATGAAATTGCCAGGGCAGTGAGTGTCATGAAGAAGAACAGAGTTCTAAACAACACTTACTGGGAGTCTCTAAGCTACTCATGAGATCAGGAAAGGACTTTTCTGAGAAAGTGAGACCTGACTTAGAATGTCAAGAGGCAGTATAAGACTGTGGTGATTAAGGCTCTGCGGTAAGATTATGATGTTTTTGTTTGTTTATTTGAAACAGTACCTCTGTCACCCAGGAGGGAGTACGGTGGCAGGATCATATCTCACTGCAGCCTCATAATCCTGGGCTGAAGCCATCTTCATAATCCTAGGCTGAAGCCATCCTCCTGTCTCAGCCTCTTGAGTAGCTGGGACCACTGGCATGAACCACCAAACCTGGCTAATTTTTCTTTTTTAATTTTAAAATTTAGTGTAGAGATGGGTTCTCACTATGTTGCCCAGTCTAGTCTTGAACTCCTGACCTCTCCTGCCTCAGTCTCAGAAAGTGCTACGATTATAGGTAAGCTTATGAGCTTTTGAATTCCCTTATTACCTATTCTTAGATGCATGATCTTGAGTAATTAATTGCCAAAAGGCTTGATACCTTATTTATTAAAATAATACTTCATAGGGTTAGTGTGAAAATTAAATGAGATAATACGTGTAAAATTGCTGTAAGCCTCAAATATTATAAGCCTTCAAGAAGTGTTAGATTTGTTATTATTAAAAATTCACAGCCAGGTGCAGTGGCTCACACCTGCAATCCTAGCACTTTGGGAGGCTGAGGCGGGCAGATCACGAGGTCAAGAGATGGAGACCATCCTGGCCAGCATGGTGAAATCCCGTCTCTACTAAAAATACAAAAAATTAACTGGGCTTTGTGGTGTGCGACTATAGTCCCAGCTACTCGGGCGTCTGAGGTAGGAGAAGAGCTTGAACTCAGGAGGTGGGGGTTGCAGTGAGTCAAGATCGTGCCATTGCACTCCAGCCTGGTGACAGAGCAAGACTCCATCTCAAAAAGGAAAAAAAAAAATTTACTAAAAAACAGGGGCATGCACAAACTTATTTTATGATTTGTCAAAACTTGTTTCTAGTTCATCCCTTGAAGTTTACATCATCTAGAGACTCAGAACTTGGGATGCTCCTTGTTCATCTGAGCATTTGAACAAATCCAGTGTCCTTTTTGAGCAAAATAAGAGCCCCATCTTTAGAATTTGTGAATCTCCCTTTCAGATGGGAAAGCTTTTTTGTATTATATAAACTTGATCCTTAGATCCCTATGATTTTCAGGTGAAAATCTCTTTGTGACCATGAAAATTTTACTTTTGGTGTATTTGTACATTTTCTCCTAGGATACGGGGTAAGACATGTAGTTCAATGTTTTCCTTTTTATCTTGACCACTAGGAAAGTCACCTATACATTGAATGGTCAGTGTTGTTGCAGCTCTGATGTACAATAATGTCTTATTGTTACTTTTTGTTTCCCTCTCATGAATCTATATATAATTGTCTCATTTGTATTATGCTTAATTTAGTGAACAACCTCACATTTTAGGCAGTGAATGGGTTACAAATAAAAATAATAAATGAGTAATTTTGTACATTTGCAATTACATTTTTCTGCTTTTGAAATTAACCAACATGGGCAACACCATTGGTGGTGGTTGTCATACACACACATACATATGCAAGCATGTATGTGTTTTGATATATTAGATATGCAGATACAGGTGTAAACATGAATTCTCAGCTGAAAAATAGGAGTAGCTAGTGAAAATTTGTGGCTAGACTTAAATCTCTAGAAACTGTTCCTTAGAAAGGACACATTAATGCAAGGTAAATTTTACTAGGAAGAACTAAGTAATAATTCTTCTGTTATAAACCATACAGCATTATAAGGGGGTTAAGTTTAGATTACTTTAAAATACTTGTGGTTGGGGTTCTATGATTTAGATACAATTGTTTCTCTCAAAATTATTTTTCATGACCTCGATATAACTTCAAGGACATCTAATGCCTAAGAAATCAGATCAAAGATGCCACTTGAAATTTCAAAATAGGATACTAAGATATTCCAGTGTAGCCTTCTGGCAGCAGTTACATGAGTTGCCTTTCGGTCTTTGAAAACTGGTGTTGCCATCTTATAAAGAACAGTGTGAAATTGAACTTGCAATTAAAAAATAAGCTTCGTTTTTCCCCTCCTCCCCACAAAGCTCTTGACACAACCAAATTGAGGGTCATCAGGAAACAGAAGGAAGAGAATGCTGTAAGATTTCAAAGATGCCTGGTAGGAATATTTCTTAATTGAGCCGCACTTTCGAGCTGCGTGGAATTGTTCTTATTAAAAATTAAATAAGAACAGCAGAGAAGAACATAGGAGGCTCTTCGAGATTAGAGCTTCGTGAGATTTACTTAAAAGGCTTTCATTAGGCACTGGGGGTTCTGAAGCATATTAAAACCTTACCTATACAAAATATATGGTGTTCTAGCTTTTAGCCCTTTCCCTAAGAAATGAAAAACATGGGTGCTTAAAACAAGAATAGGAAAAGAATATTTTCACAGCGTTCTTTGAAATAAGGTCTACATGATCAGATTAGTAAATAATTAGCCTTTTGTTCTTTTCTTCTCCCTTCCCCTTCCTTCGTTTTTCCCTGCTTTTGTCAATGCAGGTTAGCACATGTCCTAGCTGTGGTTTGGTTCTTTATTTTGTTATTATAATATTTTAAAGATCAATGTTCCATGTTGGGTGAATGGAGGAAAGGTTTTCAGCAGGGCTTCTCAAACATTAATGCGCACATGAGTCACCTGGGATCTGGTTAAAATGCAGATTCTGATTTAGTGGGTCTGAGAATGGGGCCTGGGGTTCCGCATTTCTAACAAGCTCCCGAGGGAGGTCAATGCTGCTGATCTGTGGACTGTTCTAGAATAGCAAAGAGCTCCAGTAGCCCCTAAATTAAATCATATTTATCCAGTTCCTTTAAAGAAGGTAGGGATGGACTGACTGGAGGAAGAGTGGGGATAGAAAAAATAAAAGAAGGATAAATAAAAACAAAAACTGCACCATACACACAAATATAAACAGTCTAATTATCCATATTGCTTCAATTTGATGATTTATCATTCCTGAGTAAGTGATGTCTATGATGAAAATTTTGTCATATTTTTGCAATACAGCTTGGTTTTTGGAAAAGCAATTGGAGTTCAAAGAAATGATCCTTTAAAGTGCTGAGTATGGAACACACACATGCACACACACACACACACACATACTGCTGCCAGGCAGAGCTGCCTGTTGTTCTATATATGTGAGGCCTCATAATTTTCCCCAAAGGATACAAAGAACTAAACAGTTTTGCCATAGGCAGAGCAGGGGATAGAGGCCTGATATTCAACAGAAATTTCAACAATGTGGCCACTTACCTCATTGGAGCTGGGGTTCAGGAAGAATTCCTTCATCAATAAGATCAACTGAAAAGATTCATTGGGAAGTATTGGAAATATTTTGCAAACTACAGTGTTGGATAAGTACTATTTGCTATTATTTTTTCCTGTTTGCATTTGTTTGCTGATATTTTATTTCATTTAAAAACATCCTTTTGAGTTGTTGCTGGCTCATGCAACTCATTCTGGTTTTATTGCAATTTGCCAACATGCATCAAAACTAAAAATTAAAAGTGATCTTATACTTCCAATCTAGCAAATCCATGGACTGAAATGAATTCTTCCTAAACCCTCATGTAAATGTGAAGAGAGGTATGTATGAGGAAAG
Source organism: Cacajao melanocephalus (assembly GCA_963573385.1). Classification (NCBI taxonomy): domain Eukaryota; kingdom Metazoa; phylum Chordata; class Mammalia; order Primates; family Pitheciidae; genus Cacajao; species Cacajao melanocephalus. Next base: position 22,524 of record CAUYLG010011730.1, on the reverse strand, counting down.
TCACTGCATTATTGCTTGGATGGAAAAAAATCTGAAAACTCCTAAATGTCCTTCAATGGGAGTGACTCCGTGTGTAATGGCACATCCATAGAGTGAGATATTCTGTTGCTAAAACCCCCAAATGAAGTGCAACTGAGGTATGAGCATGGAAAGATATCCTGAATATAAATGTAGTTATGTTTAAAAAGAAAAAAAAGGAAGACAAAACCCCACAAAGAATATGTGCTAAAGTTGGGTTGTCCATTTTTCTGTCTGTCAAGCTTTATTTTGTTAGCCTGGTAAAATCTCTTGACAAAAATAACACTAAAAGGGTAACAGCAGTGATCACTAGGAAAGGAATTAAAAGGAGGTATCTTCTGCTTCTATTTTCATACTTTTTCTTGCTGTATTTCTGGAAAACAGAACATAAATAGAAAAGAGGACAGAATGGGCAAGTAACTAGAGGACTTAGATTTGGGTCCCAGTTTGGCTTGGCTGAATAATAGCTTTGGGCAAGTTATTTCACAACTCTGAGCATTTATGTCCTCAAATGTACAGTGTGGATCAGGACAATACCACCCCATGGTTTTATTTCTTTGGAAGACTCAATGAAATGCAGGAAGGCTTTTGTCTTCCACAGAGAACTGAGAAGGGTCTTGTTTCTTTTTGCTGCTCTTAACATCACTATGTGATTTGAGGCCCCTGGCAATCAGTGCTGACAGGTATCTGGCTCAATGCACCCAAATCCATGAAGCTTCACACAGCCCCGCCCACCACTTCTCCTCACCCTTTCACCCCTTCACAGACACTTTTCCCACTCTATGGGTGTCCCCTAACAAAATGTCAGAAAGACCCATGTCGTGGACTTATGCTTCTGTATAACCATGAACCAATGTGCTCTTTTCCTCAGGACTATTTGCTCTTATATCTTATTCTGTAACATCTGTCAAAGGATTTTGTGATGAGAGAAATCTCAGCAACAAAGAGACAAGCCAGGAGGAGTTCAGGTAGGCAAGAGTTTTCTTGGGGTCCCTGAAAGGACATAGAATAGTGTTTGCCGCTTGAGTCACTTCCAGTAAATATTGCTGGTCCATACACCACCTGTATATATTTTTTAACTAATTATTTTTCACAAATTCTATTTTAACCAACTTAAAAATCCATGTTAAAAGAAAATAGTAATTAGTAATGAGTAATGAAAAATCCACATGTAAGGTCTGCATTGATGAAAATAAATAAAAACGTTTTGAAAGGATTCATCTGTATATACCACCTAAAACAGTGTTGTGTCTTAGAGGGATACATTTACCAGCCTTTGGACAACATGTGTATAAAATATCTCCAACTCATCCCAATGACTCTTATTCTTCTTAGCATTCTCCCAGTAGACAAGAGACAAAAACACATGAAGCACTTCATGAGCTCTGGTAACAGAGCAATCCTGTTGCTCCAGAGCAAAAGTCTCTTCCCAGGAAAGTAGGCAGTGTGCCTCATTCCCTGCTGTGCCCTCCGTGCTTAGTGCCTGGATAAGTGAATGAAGAAATGAATGAGGGCTGGTGTGGTGGCTTACACCTGTAATCCCAGCACTTTGGGAGGCTGAGGCAGGCGGATCACCTGAGGTCAGGAGTTCAAGACCAGCCTGGCCAACGTGGTGAAACCCCATCTACACTAAAAATACAAAAATTAGCCAGGCATGGTGGTGTGCACCTGTAATCTCAGCTACTTGGGAGGCTGAGGCAGGAGAATCTCTTGAACCCGGGAGGTGGAGGTTACAGTGAGCCAAGATCATGCTACTGCATTCCAGCCTGGGTGACAAAGCAAGACTCCGTCTCAAAACATTAAAAAAAAAAAAGATGAAAAAATGAATGAACAAATGCAGTGTTTCTTATTCAATGCTGATAACTTTAAAAAACAGATTTCTTATTAGTTTCTGTTGAAAACAAAACAATCTTCTGTTGTCATACGTCAAACTCCTTTGTCCATTTGGGAAAATCACTTTAAAAAAACAGAGCTAAATCCATCTCCTCCATTATCACAAGGTTTGAGTTTGTACAAAGGATGAGAGAATTGAGGCTACAGCTCAGGCTATTAGTGGAATCTGTAAAGAGAGAGAATTAACTGTACATCATATATATGCATATATATATATATATATACACATATACATACTTGCAGTAATGTCAGTACTAGAAGCCTTTTGTTCTTATTTAATTGTTGTAGAGTCTTCCTGACTAAAGTGCTGTGCAGAACTTGTCAGTTGTATAAAATCAAAGGACTTGGATCCTGGCATTCTAAGAGCTGTCTAATTTAAGACCATTGAAATTCACATAATATTGTTAATTCCTATCATATCTCCACAGTGGATTTTTTACTAGATCTAAGTAGATCACAGGCTAAGACCAGGGAGAAATGAAAACAAATGCATATATGTGTATATGTATATCTCTATACACACAGAGACACATATTAGCGTATATCATTTCAGCATATTCTAGTTTGCAACAAATATGCAGAATACTAGACTGTGAGTTACCAAGTCTTCCAAATTCTGAGTATTATAATCCTTTTCTTGGTATAACTGACATAATTATTGTTTTCAATGAAATCAGAGATTTTCCTTATGCAATCTTTTTTTAAGAAAGAGATAGATATGTGCAAGCTTATAGCACACACACACCCCTATCATATAATTATATTCTTTCTGAGTCTTTATACTCTGCTGTGATTTCCTTTATGTCTTATTGAGGGTTTCATCCAGCAATTGAATGACTGGAGGGAAAAAAAATAGAAATTTTTTGTCTGTCATAAACATCAGTGAGGTTGGATTACAATTACCTTATGTACAAGTAGGTTTTTTTCATACTTTAAATTTTGCATTTTTTAGATCTCTACCATCTCTTCATGTCTATTTGTCGTATATATTCAGTTTGCAGTGTCTCTGAGTTATTTTATTTTGGAAAATGAGATGTTTCGAGAAGAGGTCTATGTACGTGTGTGTGTGTGTGTGTGTGTGTGTGTGTGTGTGTGTATGTGTGTGTGTGTGTGTGTTTTCCCTGCTCCAAGCATTTCATTCACCTGATTTTGATAAGACAGCCCCAAAATTTCATTTAATGAATCATAGCTTCCACCACCCTCTCAGCTAAGGTAATTTGGTTGTAATGGGCCCAAAATAGGGTTGGCAGATAAAATATGGAATTCCCACTTAAATTTGAATATCAGATAAACAATGTCTGCTTTTATAGTACAACTCTCTCCCAAATATTGCATGGGACATATTACATCAGAAACAATTCAGCCGAGTGTGGTGGCTCATGCTTGTAATCTCAGCACTTTGGGAGGCTGAAGCAGGAGGATCCCTTGAGCTCAGAAGTTCGAGACCAACCTGGGCAACATAGTGAAACCCTGTCTCTACCAGAAAAAAAAATAGCTGGGCATCTTGGTTTGCACCTGTGGGCCCAGCTACTGGCCAGAGACTAAGGTGGGAGGACCACTTGAGCCCAGGAGGTCATAGCTACAGTGAGTGGTGATTGCACCACTGCATTCCAGCCTAGAAAACAGAAAGACAACCTATCGCGGAACAAAAAAATCCACACCACACACAATTTATCATTATCTGAAATTCAAATATATGTGGGCATCTTGTAGCTTTATTTGCTGACTTGGGCAACCTGAGCCCAGCCTTCAGAACCAGGCCTGGACTCTCACTAGCCTATTAGATTGGCAGTTCTACGGCCATTGAGAGCCAATACTAGAAGTTTTGTTGGCTGCCTGAGGGAGAAACAGGATTTTCTTTCTCTGGATCTGAGACTGAGGATCTCATGGTCTGGGGTTGGTGCTGCAGCCACGTTGTGCCATGGCAGATCAGCATGGAAGGACGGCACATGATGGTAATGATGATGATGATAATAACGATAGTCATTTAGCACTTTCTATGTCCTGCTCCAAGTAAAGCATTTTAGCTCATTATTCTGTCTGTAGTCTTGTGTTTGACTCTAAAGGTGAAAGTTAGGGTGAGATTTACTAGGCTGACCCATAGCAATTTTCTGACTCCATTTAGCAGTTTTCTCTCACGACCAGGTGTGATGGCTTAGGCCCCAGCTTCTTTGTTTTTGCTCACCCACAATCCTTAGCATGAGGTTCTCATCTTTATGGCCACAAGGTGGCTGCTGCTCTTCCAGGTATTCTTCTTCTCGTGTCAGGACAAGGGGGAAAAGCCAAGTGGCCTTCTCCGGGAAGACTGTGTCTTCTACTCAGGAAGCCCTTCCCAGTATATTGGGACATACTTTTTTGTAAGTGCTACAATTATTGCCCCACTTTACCAATGAAGCACCTGGAGCACAGAGATAGTAGGTAATTCGTTCCAAGGTTATGCAATTAGGGCATTAGTAAGGGTTTTCCAGGGAAGTAGAACGAATGGAATGCCATATATGGAGAGAGAGAGAATCTGAGTGTATATCTCTATCCATATCATCTATATCTATATCCATATCCATATGTGCGTGTGTGTGTGTGTGTGTGTGTGTGTGTGTATGGAGAGAGAGATAGAGAAAGTTCTAGAAAAACAGAACCAGTATAACAATAATGTGTGGGGAAGGGAGAAAAGAAGAGATATATTTTAAGGATTTGGGCTATGTAATTGTGGGACTGGCAAGTCCAAATTTTGCAGGGCAGGCTGGCCAGCCGGAATCCCTGGGAAGAATTGATGTTGTGACCGGAGTCTGAAGGGTGTCTGAAGGGGGCCTAGGGGCACAGAGGAGGTAACTGTTCCAAGATTACACAATTAGCATATTAGTAAGGGTTTTCCAGAGAAACAGAACCAACATAATATCTGTCTATTTAGCTAGCTATCTACACACATATATATATATAGACAGAAGAGAATCTATCTATCTGAGAGTATATCTAAATCTATATCATCTATATCTATATCCATATATGTGTGCGTATATAAATATATCTCTATATATGTCTGTCTATCTATCTATCTATCTATCTATCTATCTATCTATCTATAAATATAATAGAGAAGGAGAGAGGAAGTTCCAGAGAAACAGAACCAATATAATGTGTGGGGGAGTGAGAGAGGGAGAGAGATTTATTTTAGGGAATTGGGCCATGCACCTGTGGGGCTGGCAAGTCCAAACTTTGCAGGGCAGGCTGGCCGGCTGGAGTCCCAGGGAAGAACTGGTGTTGTGACAGGAGTTTGAAGGGCATCTGGTGGCAGACTTTTCTGTTCCTCAGAGAACCTCAGTCTTATTTCTCTTAAGGCCTTCAACAGATTGGACGAGGGCCCTTGTACATTATAGAAGGTCATCTGCTTTACTCAAAGCCTACTGATTCAAACGTTTATCTCTTCTAGAAAACACCTTCCTAGCGACATTTACACTGATTGACCAAGTATCTGGGTAACTTGGCCCAGTCAAGTCAACACCTAAATGCATTTATTAGCCTAATTGAAGCTAAATGGGCCAGGCAGTTGGTAATTTACAGAATCTGGGAATCACATCCTTGCAGTGTCTCCACAACCTAGGCTCTCTCATTTGCCACCATTCATACAACTCACTCAGCTTCTGTGAAGAAAAAGCATTACATGAAGGGAAGGCAATTGTTATCCTTCATAAGAACACTGAAGAGCAGATCTTGATTCTATCCCTACACAAATCACTTGAATTTATCTTTTTATTTTAAAATAAAGCACAGATACTGAAAGTCACATAAAAGAATTATACAGCTTAATGTACAGTGTAAGCTGAACATCCAAAACAGCCACCCAGCTCAAAAAAGAGTTTGCTGGCAAAGAAACCCTTTCATATCTTCCATCCCAAGTTCATTTCACTTCCTTTCCCCAAAGTAACCGTGATCTTGACTAGGAATTGGCTTGACAGCTGTTTTTACAAATAAAGTTTTATTGGCACATGGTGACACCCAGGCATTACACTGCAACGGCAGAGTTGAATGGCTGTAACAGAGACTGCCTGGCCCTCAAAGGCTTAAAAAATATTTACAGTAGAAAAAGTTTGCTGACTCCTGATCTTGACTTTCACAGTCATAATTTCCTTGAGTTTTAAAATAGTTTTATTACCTAAGTGTTCATTCCTAAACACTTTAGGAATGTTTAGTCGTAAACTTTTTTTTGTTATAGTTTTTAGTCATACCTTTTTTTGTGTGCCTTTTAAATCTCATTTAATCTATAGGTTCTCCTTTTAGCCCTTTATTTTCCTTGCAGTTTATTTGTGGAAGACACAGGCCATTGAACCTATAGTTTGCACTCTCTAGATTTTGTGGTTGCATCCTCTTAGTGCAGCTTAGCAAGCTCTTCTGTATGCTGTATCTCCTGCAAATTGACAACTGAACCCAGAGACTGAATCAAATTCGGATTCAATCTCTCTGGCAAGACTTGACTGTGTGTTCACTCAGAAGTAGGCATAGAATGTCTGTTCATCTTTCTTTCTGAGATGCCACAGCTGCCAGGGGATGATGCCTAGATCTGATCATTTATTATGACTTTCAAAATGTTGATATTCTGATTGACTCAATTCTTTTTAATGTATAACTTGCAATACTTTTAGAAAGAAATACTTTGCCTCATCTTTCATTTGAGTTCCTGAAAGTTCATATAGGAAAAACAGGTGAATGCTTCATTATTTTTAAATCAGTTTTTGAGATATTGAATTGATTCTCTATCATTGCTATTATTATTTGAATCATTATAACATAATGAGACATGTAAGAAATTTCAATCCATTGCATTTATTAGCCTAATGGAAGCTCAGGTTATCTCACTTTTGCCAGTGGGAGCCTTTTCAATATGGCTCCTGAGTCTTTTTGAGATGACCCTGAAGTCTGATAGGTCTTTCACTTTTTGGTACAAGATATTCTAAACTCATCTTCCACAGTTTCTGTTCCATGTCTGGAGGAAGCCTTTCTTTCTCTCTTTTAAGATGGTATTTCAAATAGAATACTACACAGCCATAAAGAAGAATGCGATCACGTCCTTTGCAGCAGCAGCATGGATGGAGCTGGAGGGCATTATCCTAAGCAAACTAACACAGGAACAGAAAACCAAATACTGCATGTTCTCACTTACAAGATGGAGCTAAACATTGAGTGCATATGCACACAAAGAAGGTAACAATGGACACTGGAGCCTACTCAAAGGTGGAGGCTAGGAGGAGGGAGAGGATAGAAAAACTACTTATTAGGTATTAAGTACTATGCTTATTACCTGGGTGATGAAACAATCTGTACACCAAACAACATGTAATTTACCTATATAACAAACCTGCACATGTACCCCTGAACCTAAAATAAAAGTTTACACACAAACACACACACACACACACACACACACACACACAGACACACAAATATATGAGTTTTATTTGGAGGGACACAAACATTCAGATTATAGCAATGCAAATGTTTTTCCTTTGCATTTTTTGTACAATCTTACCCACCCAGCATCTGTGCCTTTTGTCCCCACCCTCTCACTTTGAATTTGAGTTTTATAGGTGTTCTCATTTTTGCCTTGAGTTCTCGCATGCTGATTATGCTGTGTGCCCCGTATAACTGGAAGTCAGTTTTACTAGTTATAAAATCCTCAACTCACAATTTCTTCCCTTGAATAACTTAAGTGTGGTACTCCATTTTCTGCTGGCATACAGTGTTGCTGTCAGGAAGTTTGATGCCAATATTTTAAAAATAAGTAACATTCTCTTTTAACCTAAATGTCCAATTAACATTCCTTTTGCTTTAAAGCTTCATAGATTTCATTTGTACATTTCCTGGAGATTGTCATTCCAGGTTACTATTCTCAGGTGCCTCGTGTGCCCTTTCCCTATGCAGTTTCAAATGTACTTTTTCAATTTCAGGAGAGTTTCTTAAATTATATATCTCAGTATTTGTTCTGTTCCCTTGCATTGCTTTTTTCCCATCTATTTTTGAATCTTCTCTGCCTATCTTCAGTATTTTCCACTTTCTCTCAGATTTCTTATTTTCTTGCTTCTTTTTAATTTTTTTATCTTAAACTCACTTTCAGGAATTGTATACTGTGTTACTTCTCTCTTTTATCACATTTTTAATCTAATACTTTTTCCTAGCTTAGATTTCATTCTTTAAATGATTTTTTTATTTCTAAATATTTCTCATGTTCTTTCACCTCATTTCTAGGCAATTGAATTCTGATTTGTGCTGTGTTTTCAGATCTTGTATAATTTTATTGTATAATGTAGTATGCTACAGTTTTGATCTGTTTGTGGGCATATCTTTCTGGCGTGCTTTCATCTCTATAAGCATGTTATTGGTTCTTACTTCTCTTTTTTCTCTTGTAATGTTGTGAGGGATCTGACCTCAATACATTTCTGTTGTCATTTCTATGTGAAATTAGTTGTCCTGAACTTTTAAGGGAAATGTGGTTCAGAGTAATTTTTCTAATCACACAGAGCTTCCTCATCTGTTTTCATATAGTATTCACAAATATGGTGGCTTGATTTCTAAGATTTCTCTGCCTGTTATTCCAAACTCCCCTGACTCCATACTTTTATTTATTACTTTTAATTTAGATTCTCTTTCCAGGAGTTTCTTCTCAGTATGGAGCCTGGTCCTGGCAGGGGGCTTTGGCTGTTGTCACTGAGGGGCTCCTGTGGCCTGGAGAGCTCCTGCTCCTTTCAGGACTCACAGTGGCATCTTGCACCCACTGGCTCTTACAGTGGTCATGGCAGCCCCATTTTTGCCTGCCACCTCAACTGCCCCACTGCTTCCCAGCAAGTTCCTGTTGGCTATTTAGGGCTTCTCTTATTCTCAAATCTGGACACTCCATTTCTAACCTCTGCTTCCTCTGGGCAGAGTCTGACTCGTTGAGGGTTTGGGGCTCTCGTCCCCACCCTCGGGCTTGAAATATGAGGTTTGTAGAGATACTTTGTTACCTGCTTTTCTTTTTTTAATTTGATGTTGTCCAAGAATTTGTTTTTTTCCATTTAGTTGTTATGTTTGTTTTTAATGTAAGGGTTTTAGGAGATTAAAATACTACACCGTTACCACCATCCTCCCCAAATCCCCTTGTATTAGTTAACTATGCTTGCTGGGAAACAAACTGTCACAAACTTATTAGCAAAAGAACACACACTTACTATATCACTGCTCTGTAAGTCAGAAGTCCAGGTGGGCTCGGGCTCAACTGGGTTCTGTACTTAGGGTCTCACAAGGTTGAAATCAAGGTGTCAGCGGGGCTGGGTTCTTATCTAGAGATGTTTACTTGCTTATCTCTCTGATTTTAAAATGTTTTGTGTATTAGAGTAATACACAAAATTGATTAATACACAAAATTAATACACATACCCTCCCTGTCTTAAGGTTGACTAATTATTAGCCTTAGTTACATCCGCAAGATCCCTTTGTCATGTAAAGTAACATTATCAACAGAGTAACATCGGGATGAAGGTCATGGGGGCTATATTAGAATTCTTCCTACCACATCCTCATTCATTTATTTTGAATCCTAAGAGTTTACTGAGCTCCTGCTATGTTCTAGATCCTTGCAATAAGGGTACAAATGTGAATAAGACAAACATGGTTCTGGTGCTATGAGTAGAAAATTAATACTGAATATTTAATGAATGAATGACTAAGATGGGTAAAGGTCTAAATGTACATTCAGAAAAAAGCAACAGGAGACTGATACTCAATATTATTGAGTATGTTTTAAAGGTCCATGTATCATCTTGAATGGAAATGTTGCTCAACTTCTGATGAGGAGACTAATTCATCAATATCTCTGTTATCATTGACTGATGACCTCGCATAATAAAAGATCTTGACTTGCGTGTATGTTAACAATTAATGGAATGGGTAATGTATCACACAGAGTATATGGAAGGTAATAAAAAGATGTAAATGATAATTACACGGGTTAGTTGGTGTCGTTAATGGTTCTTTTGTTCTGCAAGAGCAGCAATATCTTATTCAGGAGACAGGGTTGCAGTTCTGGTTGCCAAAATGACTTAAACATGCCAATTCAACTATGATTAGTCCTTCAAAGGTATTTTCCATTGCAAAAGCCCCTTGCTCAAGGATATTGACCATGCTTTCTACTTTTGACCTCCTCATTTTTTTGACCCTTTCAAGGGACTTTAACCATATAGAGATCCATTCACTTTGTTGGTTTATGGTTCCATTCATAATTATTTGCATGGTCTTGTCATGGTTCTTTATTTCCCAGAAGGTTTCTAATCCTGCATCCAGCCCCTAATGAAATAAAAGGATAGTGATCAGTTTTACAATACACACGACTACACATGGGACTTCATTTATTTATTCAGAAATACATGTCATAAAGATTGAATGAGAAGCTAATACTCAGAGCTGGGAGAAGCAATGCTCTATATTAGGGAGAATCAGCATTTGTTAGCATAAGTAAAACTCTGAGTCTTGATTGTAAGTGTCAGTGTGTTAAAAAGCATTGACTAAACCCAGTGTGAAATTACAAGTCTGTAATGCAAATATACTTGGTGAAATGCAAACACATTTATCCATGCATTAATTCATTCATTCAACAATAATTTCTTGAGTGTCTAGCATGTGACAAGTGCTCTTTTGAGCACTGGGGATACGGTGGGGAAACATGTAGCAAATAGCACTGCCCTTTGAGAGCTTATATTCTAGTACTGGGAATTAGAAAATACACAAAATAAACAGACATCATTTTATTATCATTTATTGATAGACAGTAATGATTTTAATGTTGACAAAGAAGTTTGAAATAAATTAGAAGATTTGTAATAGAAATATAAAGAGATTTGCTCTGTTTGTATATATATTTGTTCTGTGGACATTTGTAAGAATTGTTTCATCTTGGTTGGATCAAACGTTTTTCGTGTTCTTTTCAAGATGCAAAGCCAACGGTTGAGTACTCAGTAAATGTATATCAAATGCATACATTTTACCAAGTTTAATTTTTATGCAAAATACTGTAGTTGAATTTTATAAATATGTTTTAGTTACATCTTTGTAATTTTACCCTAGACTGAGTAAATAATGGTAATATTAGTATTAGTAATTAACTGCTACAATTAACCTTTAAGTGTTGACTTAATTGTCACCTCTTTAGCGAGGTTTTCTTGACCATTCTATTTTTAGGTATACTAATTGTTACATAATACTGCATTCCTCTAGTTTCCTTGATATTTATCACCATGCATGCACTTTTATTTTTATATATAACTGTTTATCACCTGTCTTTCTCACTAGGTTGAAACTCCAGAAGAAAAGGGGATAAATCTGTTTTATCAATGTATACCGTTCATGATGACTGGCATACAATAATCCTCCAATAATACACATTAAATGAATGAAACCCACTCCTCCTTTTCCTCTTTCTCTGACTTTCTTCCTTCTATGTTCTTCTATTCATTCACTAGTTGTTTTCTGTTCTTCAAGCATTTATATGACTTGCAATAATAATAGCCAATTATTTATTGAGAGATTACAATGTACCAGACACCACCTAAGCAGAATAATTCTAATACTAAAATGAAGAACTAGTTTTTACTGAATGCCTCCTCTGTCTGTATTAGGCACTGTGTTGGGCTCTTTTCATACATTATTCTTTGATTCTCATAGCAACCTTGCAAAATAAGCATCTTTATCCCATTCAAAAGAGAAGAAGCTGAGATTCTAAGAGGGCAGATAAAGTGCCCACAATCACAAAGACAGAGGTGGGTAAAGATAGAACTAAGGTGAAGAAAACTCTCTCTGTTCACAGCCTGTGTTCTTCAACTCATCTTTGCTGCCTTAAAATAAACTAATAGGGTTTATTAGTTTCCTGGGTTGTGAGGATTAACTGATGTGCTTGAATAAACAGGAGAGTTGAAGTATAAATTAATCTCACTGCTGTAAGTCATATTGCACCTTAAAAATAAGAACATTATTTAATCATTGGAACTCTCACTCCTCAAAATTAGAGAAAGAAATGACACTTCTGGGCACTAACTGAATACAACAGTTGTGATGGCATCCCACTTCGTGTCACTAGAGACGACTTCTTTACCTCCCCAGCTCACCGTTGTTTTTCTTCCAGCAACAGACATGTTTCCATTTGAAGACTCTCTCCTTTCCCAGTCTCAGTCCATGTGTCCTGGATAAGGATTCGTCCTCAGCTCCAGGGACAGAGGATAGGACGCAGGCCTAAACTGACCATGGCATTATTTTCCTTTAGCCACAAAGATGAGCTCAAGTTCAAGGTGAGCTGATCTGACCCAATCATAGTAAATCCTGGTGCAACTAGAAAATAGACTCTTAACCCCTCTGATTTTTTCATGGGAAGGTAGGGTCTGGGGGTGCTACAGTTATTTCATCTAACTGGGAAGAGCCTAGGCTTCTGAAGGTCCCCAGTGTAACCTGAAAGTGAAGCCAACACAAAGCAGAGCCAAGAGATGAAGAGAATGTGATTCCAATTTACATTGTTTAAACTGTGGATCCAGATCTGCCTGGATTCTCTTCTTTCTTTAAGCCTGTTTGAGTTAGGCTTTCTGTCACTTGCATCTGAAATGATTTTAATTGTTATAGCCAGAGTGGGATGATTAGATATGTCAGAGCAAAGTTTGCCAATGCTGATGTGACAAATAAACCCTGAAAATACAGTGGCATAACAACATAAAGGTGTGTTCCTCATTCATGTCACAGTTGACTGGGGGGTTAGCAAGTCTCTTGCATGGCTCAAGACTGACTTAAGATTTGAGCCACTTTTTAGTTTCGCATCTGAAACACATATCCTTTGCAGGAGCTGTGGCAAAGAGACAGCACACTAGAGGGTGGAATGGTTTATTTTTAAGTTCCAGACATTGGCCCAGGTTACATCCTTTCCAGGATAATTCTGTAGTTACGTGGCCCCAGCTTAGATGCAAAGGAGGCTAAGAACTGTGGGGCTCACATGGGTGTTTGATAAGCACAGGCACTCTCTGGAGAACATTGATAGTCTGGTGCTTATAATCTCCAGTCAGAATAAAGGTTGTTACACGCGGAAACTCGAAAATTCACCCAGAGATGCTCTTGAGAGATAAAGCAGGAATCTCTCTTCTCTGATGGTCAGTTGGGCCATGATGCCATCCAGAGATTTTCTCTTCAGAGGCAGAAGGCTTCAGCTCTCTGATCATGACTCATGGGCACCATCTTCTACCATACAAGAGCTTCTTTCAAGGTTTGTTACATGAGGATTTATTTAGCCCAGCACATAATTACTACTTATTACACAAAGAGTCATCTTTAAATCCCAGTATTCTTCCATACTAATGGGATAGAATTCTTTATCATGTGACTTCATGGCCGGCTCAGCTACTTGTACCTTCCTTTCTTCCCTTCTTTGACTAAAATTTACTGGACACCTATAAAGGGCCAGGCCCTCTGGTAGACCTTAGAGATATAGTAGTAAATAAGGAAGATGTCATTCTCCCCAGCAGATCAAACTGCCTGCATTCATACTTCTCTTTCCTTCCTTTTTCCTTCCATGCAAAATTTTAATTTGTAAGCTATTTCAATGTGCGTCATTGATTCTAAGATTATGGCATTTTTTTTCTCATTTTTTTGTCTTCCTGCTATCTGGATGGGTAGAGTTAACCTTTGTATAATAGAACTATGAACCACATTCCAAACCCATGTCTCAGGAAAAATTTCAAATCTCCCTCTACGTTTATAAGTCCCTTTGCCCATAATCACCCTCTTGATGTCTTTCTCTCTTATTTTTATTTTAAGAGGAGTGCATGCTGCAACCCTGTAATTCTCCTTATCTCCTCCCTGTATCCTATTTGGAGATATGTAACAGCAATTGACTGGGTTTTTATTAGTTCTTAGGGTACATTTTCCATTTTTCAAGGATCTCTCATCAGGGGTTCTTTGCCAGTAATTACTACAGCACCGAAGACTTGAAGGAGCTTCCTCTCAGCGTTGAGTGATAGAATTTCTTAATACTGCTGCTTTTTTATTTTTGGAGGACAAAAATTAAATGTGCTGCTTTACACTAGGCTTATTTAGTCTGCAAAGACGTTGGAATAATTTTGTTAAAATGAGCACACTTCGAGATCACTCTGTCGAGTTACAGAAACATGAAAAGACCTCTATGTATTTATCATTTCCCTAAGGGCATTTGCCCAGAAAGGGTCTTAGACACACTAAAGGGGCAGATACACATAATAAAGACCAGTGACATTGAGGATAAGCCTTTATTGGGGCATTACCTCAATCAGGGGTCAGCAAGGTAGGGCCTTTGGGTCAAATGCAGCCTGCTGCATCTTTTTGTAGATAAGGTTTTATTGAAAGACAATCACACTTACTTGTTTACTTATTGTTTTGGCTGCCTCTGTGCTGCAGCAGCAGAGCTGAGTGTTGCAGCAGAGACAATACCAGCTCACATGCCTAAAATACATATTATCTGGCCCTTTGCAGAAAAAGTTTGCCAACCCTTAACCTTGATGCATTTTTTGGTGTTCATTTTGGGATTTCCACACATCTAATTGTTTTGCATGAAAGTACTCTTTTTAGCTTCACACATTTACCATTTATTGGCAAGCTTAGCTGCAGAGTTCACATACAAGAGAAAATGTTTGTTCACAAGTTAGAGACCCATTCATTCTTTTTTATTTATATCTTGTCCTCAGTTTAAAAACAAACCAAAACAAAATCAGCCATGGAAGAACTAAACATGATTGATTTTTTGGGTACCCTTTTCTGAACTGTTCACAAGACTACCGATTCTAACACGTAGGTCAGTGACTACCTTGGGCCAACACTGAAGACATTATTTTAATTGACTTAAAGTGATTTTCCTTCAACTGAAAAATGCTAATGTAATTTTCAAGGTTAAAACCACTTTATTTTTAAAATTTATTCATTAATTGACATATAAAATATATGTATTATGTATAGCACGATGTTTTGAAGTATACATATAATGTGGAATGGCTAAATCTAGGTAATAGCAGATGCATTTCTTCATGTAGTTATCATTTAGTGGTAAGAACACTTAACATCCACACTGTTAGCATTTTTCAAGAAAACAATAGATCATCATTAACTATAGTCACCATGCTGTACAATAGATCTCTTAAACTCATTCCTCCTTTAGCCTCTGGTATCTGGCACTCAGCAATCAGCTTAACGATCATGCTGCAAACTTACCACTTCCTGACTATTTATGTCAAAAACATGGATGCTTTAAGTGAAGATCAGTTTCACAATTAGATAATTGGTGTGCATGACATTTGTCTACTGTTTCATTTAAAAACTGACTTAAAGATGAGAAAAAGTGAGCATTCCCTCTCTTTTTTTAAAAAAGAGGCAAATATAAGAAGATTCTCCTCACACCCAAGTTATTTGTAGTGTGAGCTTAAGAGAATTCAGGTGCCTTGAGCTTGTCTGTAACAAATCACATGGTGAGAGATGCATTGTTCCTCATTAGCAGGGTAAGAAATAATGTCACATGGAGAAAAATGGCTTTCTTTAAATTGTTTAAAGAGTTAAAACTAATATTCAGAGTGTAGAATGATCTGCCCTGGCCATGGTCAGTAAATAATAATAACAGTAATAGTGAGAGCTAACATTTATTGAGTTCTTACTACTTACCAGAACTGTGCTTGTGGTTTACATGCCTTATCTTTTAAAGAGTTCCCCAAACTACTTGTGACTGATATTTCTTCCCATTTTACAGGTGAGAAAATGGACTACCTGAAAATTAAACTCAGATCTATCTGATAGTAGTCCAGTGGTTTTAACTGGAGGTCATTTTTGACCTCCTCTTCCCACCCCACCCCAGGGGACACTTAGCAATATCTGAAGACTTTTTAGGTGGCAGCTGGGTTAGATAAGTGCTAAAGGGATCTAATGGCTACCCAAGGATGCTAGTAAACATCCTATGATGTATAGGATGGTGCCCTACAACGAAGAATTACCTGGCCCCAAATGTCAATGGTGCCAAGATTGAAGGATCCTGTACTAAAACTTTCACAAGCAATAGAGGCTTTTAAGTATTTAGATTTAGAAGATGTTACAGAGTCCTCTAGCTTCCTCCTAAATCCTAGGGAAGCAATTTGTAACTGCATCCATCCATCTTTCCTGAATGACCTCTTTCTTCCTCTTAGAAAGAGTCTTAGATAACAATGTTATTTTCCAGTAGCCACTAGTTCCACATTCTCCATGCAAGGGACTAGAGAACTCTTGCCCTTCCTCTGTGTGAGTTCCCATTGTCCTTTCATGGGCTTTCCACATGATCAACACAGAAAACTGCCCTTAGAGAATAGATGTACTATTACCGAGAGTCACTCAATTAAAATCTTAACCTGTCAATAGAATTCCCTGCCCATAAAAGATGAAGTTACCTGCAAAGAAATATGAAACCAGAGCCCACTTCTCCCGAAACCAAATTTATGGTTCTGACAGGTAGATGGTCTCACATACAATAATAAGCTATGTTGTTGTCTTTCCCTTTTCATCTGAGTTTGCCTCTCTCTGGCCTCAATTCTATAATCTATAGTCTGCCTTTAAACCTCGCATTGCATGAATGTCAGATGCATCCAGGGCCACTTTTAGCATGCATCTTTTTCCTTAGTAAGCTTCTCTGCACTGCTCCTTCAGAGGGGTTTAGTTCTAAATCTTTGATCTCAATCCAGATTACAATTACAGAGCTAATGTTCAACAGTGCATCGAGTTTATTCTACATTTCCTATCCAGTTCTACTGAAAGCATGGAGGTTTTTATAGAAAGCAAGTTTCAGGAAAGAAACCATTAAAAAATAGAGAACTTAAAAAAAATCTCTCTCCAAATTTCAACTCCTTTACTAACCTCATCATTAGATAATGTGATGGTTATTTCAGTTCTGAGAATGGCTTTTAGTGCTGCCTCCACAGCAGATCAACATATACCCAGTGCCATGTTGTGGGTATGGCATGGTGCCAGAGACTGCGGGGGATCCACAGAAACATAAGGAAGGTCTTTGCCCTTAAGGGTTTTACACTGTGGTTGGGAAAGTGGGACATATGTACATACATGGAAAATGAAATAACTAAATAAAAGGTAAACGAAAATGCAAAGCAATTATCCAAGAGGTGGCAGGAGGTATATCTGCTTTTTTTTTTTTTTTTTTTAAATGCAGCCCATTGTTTAGGAGAAATAAAGTTTGCTATGACCTGGTTTGTTCAGAAGTCTTCATATAACAGATGGAATTTGAAAGAGGGGTATATTCTCAGGGAAACTGGAAAAAGTGAGAACTCTATATGTCAAAGGCTGGAGGAAAATCATTTACAATGGATTGAAGATGCTGTGTTGACAAGCTGTAGTGGAGAGACTATCATTGACTATTAGAAGGTAAGCCTAATTGTGTAGCAGGAACCAGAATTTAGAGAACTTTAAATGTCATGTGATGGAACCGGAACTTTGTTTCACAAGCAAACTAAAGGATAGTCACTGAAGAAGCATGCATGCAAATTAAAACAACTTCCTAAATGACCTTGTCCTTCATTCATGGCCCCCATCTAATGTCCTCTCCCCAAGTCAGACAGACTGACTCTTTAAAACAAAAAATCTCATCATGTTGGTCCCTCACTTAAAACTGTCAGATGATTTTCTATGGCACTTAAATACAACCTGCATCTCACAGTGCAGCTTACATGTTTTATTAGTCAGGATTCTCCAAGGAAATAGAACCAATAGCATATTGATATTGATATAGGCATAGGTATAAGTATAGGTATTGATATAGATAGATATAGGTGTAGGTATAAACAAAGATATAAATGGATTTGTCTTGAGAATTGCTTCACACAATTATAGAAGCGGAGAAGTCTCACCATCTTCTATCTGCAAGCTGGAGAACCAGGAAAGCTGGTGGTGTAATTCAGTGCAAGTTCAAGGTTTGAGAACCAGAGAGGCCAATAGTGTAAGTCCCAGAGTCCAAAGGCCCAAGAACCAGGAGCTCTGATGTCTGAGGACAGGAGAAGGTGGATGTCACAACTCAGAGAGAACAAATTAGCCCTTTCTCTATCTTTTTGTTATATTCAGGCCCTCAGTGGATTGGGTGATGCCTGCCCACATTGGGGAGGGTGATTTTCTTTACTAAGTCTAATCTATTCTGGGAACACCCTCATAGACATACTCAGAAATGTTTTGCCAGCTATCTGGGCATCCCTTAGCCCAGTCAAGTTGACACATAAATTAACCTTTGCAATCCAGTCTCAGCCTCATTTTAGGCATCTTTGCACCCAAATCACAATGTTCTAGCTACACTGTCTTCTTTCTTGAATACGGGAATCCTGTTTCTATCAAGGGAACCCTCTAGTTGCTTGGCGTCTGACTTGGATCACTCTTCCTCTGCATATTTCAATGATTGATTACCTCTTTGCATTCATGGCTAAGCTCATTCCACCTCCTTGGATTGTTGTCATATTATTCTGGTGTATTTTCTCCATAGCTCTTATCACTATTAAAACTAATTTATTTATATAGTGTTTTGCTTCCACACTAGCAACTCTATCTGTTGTGAGATATATATATATATATATATATATATATATATATGATTTCTTTCTATATATAACATATATATAGAGAAGTTATTTATTCTCTTTACATAACATGTATAGAAATATATATTATATATCATATATATCGATGTATTGAAATATAGAGAGAAATTATATACATATTTCTCTAAATATGGAAATAATATATAACATAATTATGTTCTGTATAATTATTTATATATAAAAAAATAAAATTATATAAATAAAATAGGACAGAGTTGCTAGTGTGGAGTTATGTAATATATAAATATTATATATTTATATAAATATATACACAAAATATATAAAATAATTTATATAGATTAAAACAGGACAGATAGAGTTGCTAGTGTGGAGCCAAAAATATAGACATATATATATACACACACATCTAAAGAATATATATGTATTTATCTACACATACATACAGCAATCAGTTGGGAGATAGTTGCAATAGTCTGTGTGAGAAATTACTAAGCTAGGGTAGGGGCAGAAAAAAATATAAGTGGAAGACATTTGCAGGTAGGATTTTTCTTGGTGATTCGTCAGATGCATGTGGTGGGAGAAAGGGAGACAAGGGTTTTCTTTGCTTTCTTCCCAACTTTCTGGTTTTTAAGGAACAGATGGGCAGGTGGTATTATTCATGCAGGTAAGCCGGCTCCTGGAAGGAAGGTTAGTTCAGTTTTGGATACGTTGACTCAAGACACCTCAAGATACTTGAAAGTCACCATTTATAGAGATGTCAAAGTGGAAAGTAATCAAGGAATGAAGTGGTGATGGCTGGCTCAGTGAGGTGTCAACAGGAGTGGTGAACACAAGACACAAGCTTTCCCTTCTTTCCCAAATGCTTTTAAATAACCCTCTGTAGATACCCAGCCCCCCGCCCCAAGGCTTAGCTGCAATCCTAGATATTAAAAATGTAGAGAAAATTCCCAACCTTGAGTACATTAATGAAGGAAGGCGATAATTTTGAAAAGAACCCTATTTAGTGTTCAAGTTTGTGGCAAGTTACTATATTTAAAGGGAGATTATAGGATTTCTCAAATTACAAAAAACATCTTGAGAATCATTTAAAAATTGTAATACATTCTCTACTCCCAACAACATTTTAGAACTACAGAAATGAGAATAAATGTTGCTCTATTTTATAGGGAAGCGAGAAGATATGGCAATATCAAGACTTTATTAAATTCTGGACAAATTGGGGAGGATGCTTTCAGCTATTTGAAAGAAGTGACTGATCTTCCCCCCCCCTTTTATTTTTTTGTTTCTTTTTTGATTTGGAAATGTTAAGGGGGAAGGGACGCTGCAGAAATATCTTAAAACATCTCTGTAGAGCCTGTGGCAGGAAGTGTGTGCGCGTGTGTGTGCGCGTGTGTGTGTGTGCGCGCGGGTGTGTGTGTGTGTGTGGGAGTTACATGGAGAAATTAAGGAAAAGGGTGACTTTTATTGCTGAAATTAATTTTATTGCCATACTAACTAGCCCTCTTCCTCCTCGCTCCCTGGTATCACACAGAGATAAAAAGGCAAGAAGAAATGCCTTTTCAGATGCAGTGGCTTCTTGTAGTAGTTGGAGATTCTGGCAGCCCGGTGTTAGGTTTATAAATATATCCCAGAAAACTGCAAAGCCACACACAGATACATAAAGAATGAGGAATCTGATTAAGAAACGAGCATTTATATTTTTACTGGGTTTTACTTTTAACATAAAACATCTTGAAAAAAGTTTTATGATTTAGCATTTATGAATGACTAGATTTTAAGAGAATTGTAATATTTTTTTTAGGGTATTTCAGCTCCATGAGTTATTTCTTATAGATTCAGATAATGACATTATAAATCTTTCTGTGGAGGCAATTACTAAGGCAGAAATGGCCTATTCCCCATTGGCTTTTAGGTTCAGCTTACTGACATATTACAAGCAGGCTTACCATGGTCATTAAAAACTGATCTGGGATTTATTGTACCTCTTTAAACTCTCAGTACTCTGAAAAGTATTGAACAGAAAGGAATACAAAGTGAAGTTACAAAGAGGGCCAGCAAGGCAATCAGGAGAGAAGCAGATTTAATTTACCCATCAAGACCACCACAAGTATGGTGAAAATATCTGAAATTGGAGCATGAGATTTTTAATAGAGGCAAGGACATGCTTGCTAAGTGTGGATTTCCACCTGAAATAGTTTCAAATGTGGTTTTAGAATCGAGAGTTAAAGGAACATTGGTGTGAGATACCGCACAAAAGGCAAGGTGGTTTTTTACCCTTTTCTGAGAAGTGGGCCACCTGAAGACATGGAGCATTCCAGAAGAAGAACAATAGTCCCTGGCTGGTACGGCTTCCACCTTCTCTGGCAACACAGGCCACTTACGGTGCAGGTGCAAATAAACGGACAAGAGTCTGGACTTCCTCATTATCTTGTTCACTTAGATTTCCTCGTCTTGATCCTTCCGCTTCTTCCCAAATGATATTGGAATACATTTTCTGGGAAAAGAGATCCCCAGCAAGGTTCAGGCAGGTGTGTTACAACAGCACAAAGGCATGAAGGTGAGAGAAAGAGGGTTAGAACTGAAGAGGACAGTGAGTTCATCCCATGCAAAGCAAGGAGAAAGATTTCCTAAAGGAAGTAGAGCTTTGCTCTAACCCTTGACCTTAAAAATAAATGCTGTCCTTTAGGGGTGGGCCACAGCATAATTCACCTCCCTCTTTTTAATGATAACACAGAGATGACTAGAAAATGCTTTTATCACGTCACACAGGAAACAAGCTAAAGGTTGAGTGTGTGTTTCTTTTACCACTTGAGGCTTGCCTAATGTATATGACAGCTTGGCAACTTGTTCATCAGCTTTAAAGCCACACGTTGCTGAAACAAAGAAACCAAAAACACCAAAATCATCACGTCACTCTGTTTGTCCAAAGCACATGGTTTCCCATGGCTGGCTTGTTATTGCGCAGGTCTCAACTCGAATGCCACCCACTGCCTTAGTGAGTTCTTCCCAGACCTTCTGCTTCACTTCCACTGCCGGCACTTCAATATGTTGACGTTTTTGTCTCTTTACAGAGGTCAACAAACTTTTTCTGTAAAAGGCTAGATGGCAAATATTTTAGACTTTGTGGACCACATGGTTTCTGTTCCAATTGCTCAACTGTCCACTCTAGTGCAAAAGTAGACATGGACTGTGTGTCAACAAGCAAGAATGGTCAAATATACAGGCTGTGGGGACATGGTTTGCCAACCCCTGCTTTAAAAGACCGATAACGTAATGCCCTAAATTTTTGTGTGCATGTATTTACTTTTCATATTTTTACGCATCTTTCTCCATTAGATTTTGAGATGATTGAGGCCAGCAATGTAATTTATTGAGTAACCTACCATTGCAGATTATGGATGTCAATGACTACTATATGCTAAACACATAAAGGCATATTAGGAACTTCCATAAACATAGGCTAAATAAATGAACCAAAATGTCTCCCTTAAGTGGTGGTTGTGCTATTGTACTCTACTGTTTTGAAGTGCAAAGCAAATCTGTGTTTCACTGGAAACTTTGGAGAATAATTTTTTAAATGAAGATCTTTGGTTTGTTTGTAAAGCAAAAATGTTGGAGTTAAAGAACCTGGAGTTGGCTGGGTGCGGTGGCTCACGCCTGTAATCCCAGCACTTTGGGAGTCTGAGGCAGGCAGATCACAAGGTCTGTAAATCGAGAACATCCTGCTAACACGATGAAACCCTGTCTCTACCAAAAATACAAAAAATTAGCCGCGTGTGGTGGCACGCACCTATAGTCTCAGCTACTCAAGAGGCTGAGGCAGGAGAATTGTTTGAACCCAGGAAGTGAAGGTTGTAGGAAGTTGAGATCACACCACCACACTCCAGCCTGGGTGGCAGAACGAGACTTTGTCTCCAAAAAAAAAAAAAAAAAAAAAAAAAAAAAAAAAAAAAACTTGAAAAATTTTGGGATTTTCATTTTGTTTTGGAACAACCCGCAACTAAAAATTTACATATGAATA
>CAUYLG010011729.1:0-34616 GCA_963573385.1 Cacajao melanocephalus | reverse complement strand
CCCGTGTGGCTCCTCCGCCGGGAATCTCCTAGTCTGTGGGCAACAAAAATTTGTCTGAAAGTGCGGCGTCCACTCGCTCTCTGTGCTTTCACTGGGAGCTACAATCCTGAGCTGTTGTTAATCGGCCATCTTGGATCTCTCTCCTACTATGGGCTATTCTTCTGGTTACAACTTGATTCCAGACATATGTAGTCTACCTAATTAGGGGTACAGCACCATATAAAAGTCATATTTCTCTCATAATTCCTTCTGCTTGATTCTTTACCAGACCTCTTGTCCCAAGGTGTTTAATCTGTCTTCTCCCTAACCAATCAGCAAAGCCATTCACTATTTCCCATGAACTGGTCTCATAATTATCATCTCCTCTACCTCTCAAAGTCTGAGAAAATACATCTGCCAGCGCAATTTTTTTCCACAGTAATCCTTCTCATCCTGGAACAGCATTGTTTAAAATTTAATAATTGTAGTCCAACAGCATGCCAATGAATAATGGTACTCTACCTTTCACCTGTGATAGGATCCTTATTTCCTGCTTGCTTTGTAGGTGATTTAGCTGTAAGTTTTCATTTTAGGATCTGCTTTCTAGAAACCAGACTGCCACCAGTTATAATATCACATAAGTTATATTAGGAATGTTCTCAGGAACAGTACCAGTAAGACAGTAGGATAGAAAGACTGAGAAAAGGGAGAAGTTGAACTGTGATGTAGTTAGAGACTTCAGGCAGTCTCATGAGGGGTCCTTCAGAGATGCTTCTAATTTAGAAATTAACCAGTTATGCTGGTTATCTCATTGCTCAGGTCTGAAAAGCTAGTGACTTAAGATAGCAAATATTAGCATATGTATTGATTACCTAGGGCTGCTTCAACAAATCACCACAGACTTCACAGCTTAAAACAACAGAAATGTATTCTCTTAGAATCTGTTTCATCACTCTGTCCCAGTGTTTGATAGTTACTGGAAATTTTTGACATTGCTTGGCTTATAGACTTGGTAACTCCAATCTCTATCTTCATGTGTCTTTCTTCTCTTTGTGTCTGTCTTTTCCTTTGCTATCACACACTGTTCGTGGGATTCCAGGCCCACCCTAACCCAGGACATTTCATCTCATCATGGCGGAAGGCAAAAGTCATAGCTTACGTGGAAGCAGACAAGAGAGAATGTGGGCCAAGCAAACAAGGTTTTCCCTTATAAAACCATCAGATCTCATGAGACTTATTCACCATCATAAGAACACTGTGGGGGAAACTGCCCTCATGATTCAATTGTCTCTCACTGGGTCCCTCCCACAACATGGGAATTATGGGAGCTGCAATTCAAGATGAGATCTGGGTGAAGAAACACCCAAACCATATCACTCTCATTAATAAAACAGGACATAATACATCAATTTGTATAATTAGAAGAGAAAATTTATTTCTAATTTACAGTCAGAATCTGATGATAGTCTTATGGCAGAATCTGTTTTTGGCTTCATGTTCGTTCTCCCCTAATTTTTAGTTTAACAGAAATCTGACAAATGCTTCTAGCCCCACATAAGGAATTATGATGAAATTAAGTCCATTATGACAATGATGTTTCTACTTTTCCCACCATGATGGCAACTATAAATGGCCATGTGACCTAGTTTTAAGTCTAAAGCTTGTTAAATTTAAGCAATAATCTGCTGGGAAAAAGATGCTCTAGAATCTTTCTCTTTTGATAATTACAAGTGAGCCATACCTAGAACAAGATTTATTTCTGCCTTGAACATAAATGTTACTTCTAGAGCACAATATTCGGTAACTATGAGGTGACAGCTTACAAAGAATGGCTATGAACCTTACAGAGATATTGACTCTAATACCGATAAACCATTGACAACCCTGCCAGTAATGGTCTGTTTCAGACAGCTTAAGTTTCTGTTAGTAAAACTCAAAATTGTACTAGCTCAAATTATATTATATCTGAAAGTTTTAAAACAAATGGACTTAATAATTAAAGAACATTTAAATGCAGGTCTATTAGTTGAATATTTTATCTCATTGCAGAATTCCTAACAGTGTTTAATTGATATAGGAATTTTAAAGAGAAATAGAAGAAATGAAAGAAATTTATCAGCAAATGAACCAGACTCCATTTTAATTGTTTTCTCAGTTTTTGACAATTCATTTAGGCTTAATTATGTTTTCACTCTTACCTAACTGTTGCCTATCCACTTTTAGCACTGAGTTTTCTCTGGGTCATATTGTCTCACTGTCTCTTTGAGTTATTTTTTTATGAAAAATATTTAAAAATGCATATAGCTTGATGTATCGAACTAGTCATTAGCATACAAAAAAGCCAAGTTTTTTAAACTTGTGCTACTATTCGTTAAATGAAAAGATATATATATATATATATATATATATATATATATATTTAATTTCTGCATTTTTCTGTTGCTCTCACTTTTACACTTAATAATTCATTGTTATTCATTTTCTTGTGAAGCTTTTCAGATACAACTCAGAACAAAGTCACATGAATATATGAATAGATTTTTTTTAATACCTGCAAAGACATAGTCTACAAAACTTAGTGTTTCCATTTTAAAGAAACAGATGCTTCAGAAAGAAAATAAATGTGTTTTAAAATTTAGAAATATTGGTTTGGAGTGGCAAGACCACAGACTCTGGAAAATGTAAAATATGATTAAGGCACAGATTGAGAGTGTGTTCACAATTTCACAAGATTATTTTTAAAAGTCTTTTAAACTTCAAACAGACAGGAAACATGGACCATTTCTAAACTTTGAGCTAAGATGTAAGCAAAGGAATAATTAAAAAAAAGAAATTTGTTCACTAATGGGGACTTTCTGGTCCCTAAAGTTCCTTATGTCCTATTCCCAAAGTGAATCAGAAATAACAGAATTTAAATTATTTTATGATAAATCCAAAGTCCAGTGTGAATGTAACTCATTTCCCAGGTGAGTTAGACAATTAAAAAAAATTGTGGAGGTAGACAGTTAAAAACAAAAAAAGAATTCCAGACCTAGTGATTAGAGATATTAGAGCTCATGATGGAAACTTGTTTTTCAACAATGGGGTAAAGTAGAGTCAGCGTTTGACAACAAAACATCAAATAAAAGGAAGTACACTCCATAACGCAAACCTCCAGACCAATATAATGCTGTATCTTCTAGAAAAATTGCAGCAGATGCCAGATTTATAAGTAAGCTTTGTAAACCTACGTTTCACTCTGAAAACAAAGAAGGCATAAGAAAAGTTTATATGTTGAAACCCTAACACTGAAGATTATGGTATTTGAAGGAAGCTCTTGGGAGATAATGAAGTTGTGAAGATGATGCCCTCAAGAATCAAATTGGTGCCTGATACGGATTGGATCTGTGTTCCCACCCAAATCTCATGTTGAAATGGTATAGTTGCAGACCACAGGAAAATTCTCTAATACGTATTAGAGATAATGTAAAAGATGATTTCAATGGAAACTTTTTTTTTTCACCATTTAGATAAAGTCATGCTTTTAAAATAAGCTAGGTGAAAATCCATGTGTTTAATTAAGCTTTGTAGTGTAACCTCTTTGTTCAATTACTTTAATAGATTTTGACATGCATACACAATGACTAAATTTTACCTTAGATGTCAGCAGGTTAGTAACTAAACCTAATTCCTGGATGCAGTGGATTTCAGAGTGGTTAATAGGAGAGAGTTAAAGCACATACAATTCTACATCTGACAAATATATACATCAAGTGTGATTTTTTTAAAAAGAGGTTGTACTATTTTTTATAATTCTGGGGAGATTAGCTGAAAACCAAAGAACAACAGGGTGTTTCATTAAAATGGAAGACTGAAATACAACATGTCAGAACATAGCATAAAATGTTGTAGAAATTAAAATCATCCTTACCAAAGTTTTTGCACTTTCACCCTTTTCTGCTACTAGGGAGCTTAATTTGACAAAATTATCAGAGTGTTCTACAGTACAAACTTCTCATAATTATAAGTGCTTAATCGTTTAACTTGTAAAGTTTTGTAAAAACTGTACAGTGAAATTGCTTTTTAAAATATGTTTAAAAGACTCAGTTTAGAAAGAGTTGATTATGTGAACAAAATATGCAAATTACAAAATTATGAAAAATTATATTTTAAAAATTAAATCCATCTAAACAACCACACTGACCACAGCTAACTGGCTCTTGACAAATTTCTGTCTGTATGTACAGTATTATACATGACTGAGGGTATTTTGCATATATAACTTGGTATCCTAATTTTAACTTAATATAAAGTATAAGCAGTTCCAATAATAATATTTTAATATATTTTAAAATGATCTTATAAGTCTATTTATGAATAAGCCACAAATTGCATCATTTAATCAATTTTCTATGGTTATGCATTAAAATGCTTCCAATTTTCTTTCGATAGTTTGTTTAGCTAATCTAAATAATGCTCCTATGACTATCTAACTGTCCATTTGCAATGTTAAAAAACATTAATTTTTTTTTGAGATGGAGTCTCACTCTGTCACCAAGGATGGAATGCAGTGGCACCGTCTGGGCTCACCGCAACCTCCACCTCCCGGGTTCAAGTGATTCTTCTGCCTCAGCCTAATGAGTAGCTGGGATTACAGGTGCCCATGAACATGCATGGCTAATATTTGTATTTTTAGTCAAGATGAGGTTTCACCATGTTGGCCATGCTGGTCTCGATCTCCTGACCTCATGATCTGCCCGCCTCAGCCTCCCAAAGCACTGGGATTACAGGTATGAGCCACTGTTCCTGGCCCACATTAATTTTTTAATTAAATATTTTTAAAAGTTTTAAGATACATAAAGCATAATATGGTGTAAATACATGGTTTCAGGTTAGGCATCTTATAGCAATGTTTCCTTAATTGAAAGAAAAGACCCTCGGGAAAATGCAAGGCATATTCAGAAACAGTATCTATTGTAATGCAATTTTTATCTTGTAAAGAAGAGTTCAACAAAGATGTCATTCTTATTTTGGCAAGAAAAGTAACAGAGTCTTCTCTGAATGCGTGTGGGTGTGTGTGTGTGTGTACTCACACACAGAAAAGGTGATGGTGAAACATGACAACTTTACACAAATTCTGATTCTCCAAGGCCAAGATACAAGCAAAAAGAAGCAACACTGCTAGGTAAAGGATACTCTATCTTTGAAGACTATTGACCAAAAGAAAAATATCTTCTTCATGTTACTACATTTCTCAAAAAATATCAGATTAGCCTCATAGTCTTCTGGGGTTAATTATCACTATGGATATAAAAAGCACATTTCTTCAGAGCCAAATGTCTGTAAATTTGTATCATGGATGAATTATAATTTAGTCATATTAATTTGTCATTTGACTAAGCAGGAAAAATGTTTTTCCCCTCCTTCCCTCAAAGATATTGGCCTATTTAAGTCTGTTCACAACTCAACATCTGAGACTTAAACAGATACAGAGGGTTGACTGTACTCACCTTTACTAAACACATTTAAAAATACATATATCTACAGATGCTTTTGCAAACATCTTTGTCCCAATCCATCTCTCTGTCTCCATAGATTCATGTATATACATATATATGTGTGTGTGTGTGTGTGTGTGTGTGTGTGTGTGTGTGTGTGTGTGTTTGTATAGATATGTTGCCGGAAAGAGGTCCAGATCCAAACCCCTTGGCTATTGGGCAAGAAAGAGAGGTTCTTGACTATCGGGCAAGAAAGAGAGGTTCTTGACTATCAGGCAAGAAAGAATTCAAGGCAAATCCATAAAGGGAAAGCAAGTTTATTAAGAAAGTAAAAGAATAAAGAATGGCTCCTCCATAGGCAGAGAAGACCCAAGGACCAAGGACTGCTGGTTGGCTATTTTTATGGTTACTTCTTGAGTATATGCTAAAAACGAGAGGTGAGTTGTTAATAAGTTTTCCTGAAAAAGGATGTGCAAGTCCTGGAACTGAGGGTTCCTCCTTGCTTTAGAACTTATAGGCTAACTCCCTGATATTGCCATGGCACCTGTAAACTGTCATGGAGATGATGGGAGGGTCTTTCAGCATGCTAATGAATTATAATTAATTAGCATAGAATGAACAGTGAGGATTACCAGAGATTACCATCTTGGTTTTGGTAGGTTCTCACTGCCTTCTTTACCACAGCCTATTTTATCAGCATGGTCATTGTGACCTGTATCTGGTGCCAATCTTCTATCTCATTGTGATGGTTAATAATGAGTGTCAACTTGATTGAACTGAAGAATACAAAGTATTGATCCCAGGTGTGTCTCTGAGGGTATTGCCAAAACAGAGTGACATTTGAGTCAGTGGGCTAGGGAAGGCACACTCACCCTTAATTTGGATGATCACCATCTAATCAGCTGCCAGTGAATATAAAGCAGGCAGAAAAACATGAGAAGGCAAGACTGGCATAGCCTCCCACCCTACATATTTCTTCTGTGATGGATGCTTCCTGCCCTAGAATATCCAACTCCAAGTTCTTTATTTTTGGAACTCAAACTGGCTCTTCTTTCTTTTCAATCTGCAGACGGTCAGTGTGGGACATTGTGACTATGTGAGTTAATATGTAATAAACTTATATATGTATACATGTGTATATACATATACATACTTTTATGTATAATGGAATATATATATGTATGTATACGTATAATTTTATGTATACACATATACATAAAAGTATATATATGTGTATGTATATACACATAAAAGTATATATATGTGTGTATATATTTACACATAAAAGTATATATGTGTGTATATATACATATATATGTGTATACATAAAAGTATGTACATACATATATATATATTCCATTATATATGTATGTATATACATATATACATATATAGTTTTATACATATATGTATGTGTATACATATATATATGTATTTATACATACTCATACTTATATGTGTATTTATACATATATACTTTTATACATATATATATTTTTATGTATATATACACATATATACTTTTATGTACAATGGAATATATATATATGTATGTATAATGTATATATGTATTATACATACATATATATATTCCATTGTACATAAAAGTGATGGTTAATAATGTATATGGAATATATATATGTATTATACATATATATATGTTCATACAGAACTAATGGAATATATATATGTATTATACATACACTGAGTTTGTAAACTCTGATGAGCCTTTTTTGCAAGAAGAAACAGCTTTCCTGTCCACAGTAGTTTCAACATCCCTTCACCAACCCACGCTGCCATAATTCTTTCCACATTTGTCTGAGGAGATAAACCCTGTGTTGGCTGAGGTAACAGTGATGGCCTCCTCTGAGGCAGTTGCCAGGCAAGAAAATGCAGATTCTCCTCAGGAGCCACCCCAACACCTCTTTTTGCTTCTAGACTCATACATAGACTAAAGTGTTGGCAGACCCCTAGAGATGAGGTTGAAAGTGTGACCCATGAGGAGGTGCACTACACTTGAAAGGAACTGCTTGAGTTTTCTAATTTATATGAGCAGAAAGCTGGAGAACAGGCATGGGAATGGATATTAAGGATGTGGGATAATGGTGGACAGAACATAGAGTTGGATCAGGGTGAATTTATTGACTTGAGCACACTAAGTAGGGATTCTGCATTTAATGTTGCAGCTCAGGGAGTTAAAAAGGTTCTAATAGTTTGCTTGGTTAGATGAAATCTGGATTACAAGATGGCCCACTGTGAGTAAGCTAGAAATGTCTGATCTTCCTTTTTTTTAATGTAGAAAATGGGATCCAAAGGCTTAGGGAGATTGGATGGTGGAGTGGATTAGTCACTTTAGACCTACTCATCCCAGCTGGGAGAGTCTAGAAGATATACCATTGACCATGCCTTGTGAAATAGATTTGTGAGGGCTGCAACTGCATCTTTGAAGAGCTTTGTAATTGCTCTTTTCTGTATGTTAGATCTAATAGTGGGAACTGCAGTCACTCAACTACAACATTTAAATACAATGGGAATAATTGGATCTCGTGGTGGCAGGGGAGCAGTGAAGGCACTCAACCATCAAAGGCAATATGGGTATAGCTACCATAATGGACAGCAGAGGCAAAGCTGATCTCAGAATAGTCTGACTCCTGTAGAGCTCTGGCATTGGCTAATTAATCATGATGTTTCTACAAGTGAGATTGATAGAAAGCCTACTGCATTCCTGATTAATTTATACAAGCAGAAAACTTGGTTGAATGGATAAAAGATTAATCTGAATTATGAAAACAGAGAATCATGGCCCCAGTCAATTTCTAGACATGAGCCAATTTATAGACTCAGAATCCCTTGAATGAAAGAGAGGCCAGATCCCCTTGAGGAAAGACCCCACTACATTAGCGACAATTTATCAAGTGAATCTTTCTCCCATCCTTCCCCAAACAGACTTCTGGCCTTTTACCTGGGTAACTGTGCACTGGGGAAAGGTAAATGATCAGATACTTCAGGGACTACTGGGCACTAGCTTTGAGCTGACATTGATTCCAGGGGACCCAAAATATTATTGTGGTCCTCCAGTTAATGTAAGGTCATATGGAGGTCAGGTAATTAATGGAGTTTTAGCTCAGGTCCGACTTAAAGTGGATCCAGTTGGTCCCCGGACTCATCCTGTGGCCATTTCCCCATGCTAGAATGCATAATTGGCATAGATATACTCAGCAGTTGGCAGAACTCCTGCAATGACTCCCTGACTGGTAGGGTAAAGGGCTACTATGCTGGGAAAGGCCAAATGGAAGCCATTAGAGCTACCTCTACCTGGAATGATAGTAAATCAAAAGCAATATTACATCTCTGGAGAGATTGAGGAGATCAGTGACACCATCAAGGACTTAAAAGATGCAGGGGTGGTGATTCCCAGCACATCCCTGTTCAAATCTTATATTTGTCCTGTGCAGAAGACAGATGGATCTTGGAGAATAACAGTGGATTATCGCAAGGTTAACAAAGTGGTGACTCCAATTGCAGCTGGTGTACTACGTGTGGTTTCATTTCTTGAGCAAATTAACACATCTCCTCATACCTGGCATATAGCCATTGACTTGGCAAATGCCATTTTTCTCCATTGCTGTCCATAAGGCCCCCCAGAAGCAATTTGCCTTCAGCTGCCAAGGCCAGCAATATACCTTTACTGTCCTACCTCAGGGATATATCAATTCTCTAGCTTTGTGTCATAATGTTATTCAGAGAGACCTGGATCACTTTTCACTTTTGCAAGATATTATACCGGTCCATTACATTGATGACATTATGCTGATTGGATTCAGTGAGCAAGAAGTAGCAAACACACCAGACTTATTGGTGAGACATTTGCATGCTAGGGGATGGTAAATAAAACTGAATAAAATTCAGGGACCTTCAATCTAAGTAAAATTTCTAGGGGTCCAGTGACGTGAGGCCTGTTACAATATTCTTTCTAAGGTAAAAGTTAAGTTGCTGCATTTGGCCCCTCCTTACAACCAAGAAAGAGGCACAATGCCTACTGGGCCTATTTGGATTTTGGAGGCAACACATTCCTCATTTGGATGTGTTATTCCAGTCCATTTATTGAGCGACCTGAAAGGCTTCCAGTTTTGGGTGGGGTCCAGAACAGAAGGCTCTGCAACAGGTCCAGGGTGCTGTGCACCTGCTCTGCCACTTGGGCCATGTGACCCAGCAGATCCAATGGTGCTCGAGGTGTCAGTGTCAGATAGGGATGCTGTATTGAGCCTTTGGCACGCCCGCATAAGTCAATCACAGCAAAGTCCCCTAGGATTTGGGAGCAATGCCCTCCCATCTTCTGCAGATAACCACTCTCCTTTTGAGAGACAGCTCTTGGTCTGTTACCGGGCTTTGGTAAAAACTGAAGATTTGGCTACAGGTCATCAACTCACCATGTGTCCTGAACTGCCAATCATAAACTGAGTGCTTTGCCACCCATCTGGCCATAAAGTGGGTCATGCACAGTAGCATTCCATCATCAAGTGGAAGTGGTATATATGTGATCAGGCTTGAGCAGGTCCTGAAGGCACAAGTATGTTACATGAGGAAGTAGCTCAAATGCTCATGGTCTCTACTCCTGCCATCCTGCCTTCTCTCCCCCAGCTGGCACCAGTGGCCTCATGGGACATTCCATCTGATCAGTTGACAGAGGAAGAGAATATTAGGGACTGGTTTACAGATGGTTCT
This sequence comes from Cacajao melanocephalus, assembly GCA_963573385.1. Lineage (NCBI taxonomy): Eukaryota > Metazoa > Chordata > Mammalia > Primates > Pitheciidae > Cacajao > Cacajao melanocephalus. Next base: position 24,435 of record CAUYLG010011729.1, on the reverse strand, counting down.
GCATCATAAGCGTGTACCACTAGTAAGTAGACAGCTGAAGCACTAGAGCCTCCTTCTAGAACATTCCTGAAGAACAATGGTGAAGAGAAATAGTAGGCAGACTCGGTGCAGTGTACCGTTTATGTACATTGCATGGAATGAGAAACGGCCAGATGTGCAATTATATACTGATTCATGGGCTGTAGCCAATGGTTTGGATGGATAGTCAGGGACTTGGAAAAAGCATGATTGGAAAATTGGTGACAAAGGAATTGGGTAAGAGGTATGTGGATAGAACTCTCTGAGCAGTCAAAAGCAGTCAAGATATTTGTATCCCATGAGTGCTCACCAACAGGTGACCTCAGCAGAGGAGGATTTTAATAATCAAGAGGATATGATGACCCATTCTGTGGACACCACTCAGCCTCTTTCCCCAGACACCCCTATCATTGCCCAATGAGTCCACAAAGTGGCCATGGTGGCAGGAATGGAGAGTATGCTTGGGCTCAGCAACTTTGACTTTTACTCACCAAGGCTGGCCTGGCTACAGCCACTGCTGAGTGCCCAATTTGCCAGCAGCAGAGACCAACACTGAGCCCTTATTATGTCACCATTCCTCAGGGTGATCAGCCAGCTACCTGGTGGCAGATTGATTATATTGAACCTCTTCTATCATGGAAAGGGCAGAGGTTTGTCCTCAGTGGAATAGTACTTACTCCAGATATGGGTTTGCCTAACCTGAACACAATGCTTCAGCCACGACTACCATCTGTGGACTCCTGGAATTCTTTAGCCACTGTCATAGTATTCCACACAAAATTGCCTCTGACAAAAGCACTCACCTTATGGCTACACACACACACACACATACACACACACACACACACACACACATGACTAATGAAATATATATACATATATATATTTATACATATATGTATAATGGAATGTATGTGTGTGTATGTGTATATATATATGTATATATATTCCATTGGTTCTATCCCTCTAGAGAACCCTGACTAATACTCTTATCCTGTAACTTACAATGCTTAACCTCCTGGCGATGCAGCCCAGTAGGTCACAACCTTATTTTTCCCAGCTGCTGTGCAAGATGGACTTGCTGTTGTTTAAACACCTCTGACAGAAAATTATCTGTCTAGATAATTAATATATAATTATCTGTATATATATAGATATAAATATCTATATAATTATATATCTCTCTCTGTTTCTCTCTCTCTGTATATATATATATATATATATATATATATATATATATATATATAAATATATACATAACCAAATACAAAGAATATAGGTGAAGGGCTGAGTCTATTCAGTGCTGACTTTAGTATAAAATAAGTTTAAATTATATATACCTATACAAGTCTAAATTATCATCCAAATAGTACACAAAGAATTGGTGTACATGTTGATCTGGAAGTAAAGATGAGGTAGAGGAAATTGGATCATTGTGGTGGTTTCCCACATGCTGTTTTCATGATAGTAAGTTCTCATGAGATCTGGTGGTTTTTATAATAGACTTATCTCCCTTCACTTGGCACCTCTCCTTCTGCCTTGAGAAGAAGGTGCCTTGCTTCCCTTTCTTATTCTGCCATGATTGTACATTTCCTGAGGCCTCCCCAGGCATACTGAACTGTGAGTCAGTTAAACCACAGTTTATAAATTTATAAATTACCCAGTTTTGTGCAGTTCTTTATCACTGTATGAATTCCTCAGATAAAGAGTTCTGCCACTTGATGGTCTGATGGATGGCTACCAGGTGATCTTTCTTCCCCTCAGTCACCTTAGGGTCCATCTGTTACTTTTATGATGCAGCAGTAGAGGCCTTGTTGTAAGCAGAAGAATTTCTTTGTAATTGCAGTAAAGGTACATAAATGTAAATCATAAAGATAGGGAATAGCATAAATACAATACACTTATTGTACTTTTTTAACTTTTGAAATTCATTATATAAAATATTACAAGCTTCTCAACAAAATTTATGCTAGAATTTCTAATGGTTTGTTAAATTTGTCTAATTTTTATTTTAATGTATCTACAACACAAAATTTGCTATTTTATTCATTTTAAGTGTGGAATTCAGTGGCTGTAATTGCACCCATAATTGTATGCAACAATCACCAGTTTCTCTGTTTTTCTATATATATATCAATCTAATGTATTATACATATTACATAGTAATCATATATATATATATATATATATATATACTCTAAAATAGTTATATACACATTAAAACATATATTTTCACTGAGGTGTTCTGCATTTGAGTGAAAATTCCCCACTGATTTGTATGAAAAGATTAATTGCTTATTATTCACTGTTTCACATTTTTGCTCACTCCTTGCTGACCATGAGTGTCATAGATCGACATAAATCCACAACTGCAGCATGTGTCTTGCCATTTTGCATACTTTGGGAGCAGAGACACTTAATAGCTTTGCTACAGACTACCTTTTCAAGGATATTTGTATGAAGAAAAAAGCCATGGGGCAAAGAGATAACGCATCCTTTCCGTTCAAAGCACAGGTTTTCTTTATGCTCAGTATAATAATGTTAATGTCCCCAGGGGGCAAATATTAGGCAGTATTATTGAACATTAGAAAAGATTTGGTTTCCTTAACCTAAAGGTTCCTTTCCTGTAATTTAACCCACTTCTTGTGAATTTTTCTTCAGTAAATCAAGATGGTTTCACTTGCATTCAAAGTATTACTAACAAATTATTGATTTATCTTCAGAAGAATTATGATATTACCAGGATTATTTTACATATTTTAAAGCTATGGAAAGACACTCAGAGAGATAAAGTGTTATTCACAATCCTTTTCTAATTGTAAAGTAAAATGATCTTAATCCCAAATCTTTTGTCTTCAAAGCTCAGTACTTAAATAAGTTTCTCAATTTAATTTCAGTAAATAACACATATATGAACTAGAAAATTCAAAAAGTACAAAAATTACAGTACTCTTTAAGCTAGTTAATTCTTTACCCAGACTGAGTAACAAAGCAAGACTCTATAATGAAAGAAAAAAAAAATCAAGATGAGATTTGTGTGGTGTATTAGTCCGTTTTCATGCTGCTGATAAAGATATACCCAATACTGGATAATTTATCAAGGAAAAGAGGTTTAATGGACTCACAATCCCACATGGCTGGCAATGCCTTACAATCATGGTGGAAGGTGAAAAGCACATCTTACATGACAGCAGACAAGATAGAATCAGAATCAGTTAAACGGGAAACCCCTTATAAAATGGTTGGACTTAATCAGACTTACTACCATGAGAACAGTATGGGGGAACCTACCCCAAGATTGAATTATCTTCCACCAGGCCTTCCCACAATAGGTGGGAATTATGGGAGCTACAGTTCAAGATGAGATATGGGTGGGAACATAGCCAAACCATATCAGGTGGGGGCATGAAGCTTAAACATTTCAGCCTGCTGGCTAGTACCAGACTTCTTTCTCCAAAATGTATAAGTAACTAGAATTTCTATACATCTCTGGAATACATGCATATTGAAACTCATGTTTGCCTACCTCAAGGCACCAAAATGTTTAAAAATGTAATCATTTGTTATCACCTACATCCTAGTATGGTCCAAATTACCCTTAAGCTCCCACTTTCAGGTCCATAAATATCACTAAGGAAAATCCACCAAAACATGCTCAGTTCTTCTTGTGGAAGTGCCCCTCTGAACTCTGCTGCAGCTTTCTATCTAATACAACTTTATCTTTCAAACCTGTACTGTTATTAGTAAAATCTTTTATCATCCACAAGCCAACTACTCTCCACTGCTGGGGCTCTGACCCCTTGCCCTACAGTGACCACCTATGATTCTGCTTCCTATTTTTCATACCCTTCTTAATTCCCTTTAGTTCGGTTTAAGCAGGATTTATGACTGCATCTAAAGAATAGAATATAGTAAAAATAAGCTGTCACTTTTGTTATATGTTTTATTGAACAAGACTCTGTCCTGCTAGCCCACTTTCTTTTGAGACTCTTCATGCTGACAAAATGAAGTGGCCATGTTGGAGAAGCCATTATAACAAGGAACAGCAAGCAGCCTCTGGGAGAGTCTAGACAGTGTGGAAAAGAAGTGGAGTAAAAGTTGAGGATTCCTATAAAAGTTGTGGAAGGCCTCTATCTTATAGCCAGAAAAAGCTGGGTTGAATAGTCCTACACTGAACAATATTATTTCTGCAAGCAATTCAGATGAGCTTGGTATTAATTCTTCCCCAGCTGGGCCTTCAGATGAGAATACAGCTTAGCCAACACCTTGATTATAGCATTGTAAGATCCTTAGCAGAGGACTCAGCTGACTGTGCTCAGACTCCAGTCTTTAAGAAATTCTGAGATAATAAATGTATGTTTTTCAAGCTGCTAAATTTCTGGTAGTTTGCTACACAGTAGTAGAAGACAAACACATTAATGTAAAGTATTAATGCTATTTATTAGATTTATACTATTTGTCATCATTAGAATTGAAGTACCAATATGACAAACCTGCTGCATTTAATAAACTCCAACAGAAAATTTAGCTTAACACATGCTCACAAACACACACAAACACCCACATGAAACATTTATTTAGTAATATTTTTAGATTTATTATAAACCTCATTTTCTACCTAAAAAGTCTGAAACACATATCATTAAAAACACTGAGCTTATGAATCCAGTATATAAAGCATGCCAGTATACACAGGATCCTAAAATATGCAAGGGTTTTACTTAGTGAGTATCAAATGTTAAGCTCTGCAAATAAGTAGCAATGTGATTATGTAGTACTGCGTGCTTGCCACCAACAGTTGCAACTTTATTTTTCATCTCACTATCCATTTTTTCTTTATTCAGTGGATAGTTCTTCCATTGGCCATAGATTAAACACACGAATAAGGCCATAACTTTTCATTCTATATCATACAATTTAAATAGTTTACATAGCAAAATATAAGACTCAATAGTGCACTAAAAATACCCCATCTTTCTGCATTGAAGTCAAAGCTTTTGTTGGTATTCATATTCTTTCCTCCTTCTTCAGCTTGGGGTTGCAGCACACAAGAACCATATACCTGGCTAAGCTGAGAGTGTTGCTATATTTTTATGTATCTGTCTTAAAACTTTATTTCTCCTCTATCTTGTCATCATAGATTAAAAAAAATTACAAGCTATAACAATTAGGAAAGTTATAACTTGCTGGCACTGTGATGAGATGTCCTCACACACTCTTATTCCTTTAAATTTTAGCCACGTCTCTCAGGAGCTTTTGTGTGTGTGTGTGTGTGTGGTGTGTGTGTGTGTGTGTGTGTGTGTGTTTGTGTATGTTTCCTGTAGTTTAGAAGCCTCTCACCTACTATTTTCTCGACAAACAAAAATCTGTGAAGATGGTAAAAGTATTGCCTACCCTCCTTTTTGATACCCGTTTGTAGATAGTACCTTTTACACAGAATATCTGTTTGTTTCATTGCCCTTCCAACCTTTGTACTTCATGTTTGAATCCACATGAAATACGTGGAATGTCATTTTCTCAGCAGCAATGCAATACTGTAATTTTACTTTAAGGGTGTTTTTTGTTGTTTATGTTTATCTTCTGTATGTTTTACTCAGTATAAAATTAGATAAATAATAACCAGGAATTAAAGTCACATACATAGATTATAAATGTCTTGCTATTCTAAAACATATTTGTTAATTAATTCAGGTGAAATTTGGTTAACCCCTAGTGGAAATCAAGCTGTGTTAATAAGTTTAATTTATCACTTAATTTTAAAAAGGAAGGTTTAATCTGGAGGTGGCCATTCCCTACAAGTATACCTGTGAGGGTGTTAGGGTGTCTCAAGAAAATGATGGAAGACTAGCGAAAGTAAGAGGGTTGCTAGAGAGAAAGTACTATATCATCCTGAAGTCACATCATTAGGATAAATGCTTAATTGAAAAAAAAAGGGTAAAGAACATTTGGTCTGGCTCTCACTCTCTCTCACACACACACACATACACTCAGTTATATTTAAAGCAACCACTTTTAAACAAAGGAAGAAAAGGAGTAAATAATAGGAAATGCTTAAAAAATGTACAGTTATACTTTTTATTTAGGTGATATTTCTCAGAAACAGAACCTTCAACATATCTCATTGCATACATGCAATCCTGAAATTGTTGGCTATGTTAAAAAACTAAACAAACAAAACAAAAAATCACGTGTACTTAGCTCTTCATTTTCCCTGAGCTATCCTTCTGTTCTCATCTCATATCTACTATTAAATCTTCTTAAGGTGGGAGTAACTAGGCAATGTTTGATGATAAATTAATGAGACCATTAGAAACATAAAATTTACTATATTATTTATTCCTTTAATGAGGCTCATTAATTGAGTGTATTGTTTCTCTTTCCTTTAAAATTGTTTCATCATGTACATCATGAGAATTATAGGAGACCTACAATGTATTTTTTAATGTTTAAATCTATTCATCTTGAATAATGATTATTATGTTTCTCATACATGCAATGATAATTACTCACTTAATAAATTTTACTTAAATTTTTTTTCTAAAAGATTTAATACTTCATGTACCAATACTCCATGTGCAATAAAGCAGATATTTCCTGTACTTGTTTAAGCCAGGGAAATATCTACATTTTTTCTCAGCTTTTTCTATTGAGATACAATTGACAAAAAATTGCAAATATTTGTAAAATTTCACAAATATTTTTAAGTTATAAAATATGATGTTCTTTTATATGTGTACATTGTGAAGCAGTTATCACAATGAAGCTAATTAACATGTTCATCACCTCACTCACTTACCTTTTTTTGTGTATGTGGTGGGAATAATGAAGTTCTTCTTTGGCAAACCTCAAGTATACATGATAGTATTAACTATAGTTGCCATGCTACACGTTAGATATCCAGAACTTATTCAACTTATAAGCACAAGTTTGTGCTGTTTGACAAACATTTTCTCTTATCCTCTACCCCTCAAACCTAGTAAGCACTCTTCTCTCTCTGTATCTATGACTTTTACTCTTTTGAATACTACATATAAATGAGATTATGCAACATTTATCTTTTTTTTTCTGCCTGGCTTATTTCACGTAGCACAACGTGCTTCAAAGTCATCCATGTTGTGTAAATTGCGGGATGTTTCTTTTTTTTTTAGTGTGGACTAATATTCATATATATATAGATATAAAGACACATATTCATATATATAGATATAAATAAGATCATTGTTCCATAATAAGGTTCATCTGTAGAAACTACCCTTATCAGGTAATAAATACAAGAAAGCTTTCACTCAACCCGTTACTATAAAATCCTTTCTGAAATATTTAAGTTTTCCATAAGCTCAATATGGGTGATAAAGTTCACTAGTCGTATATATAATTTCTGGGTAAATACTATTATATTTTGGGTGTGCACAGAAACTTTATCATCTAAATTGAGTAAATGCTGTAGGATATGCATATATCCCACAGGGTTTTGTATTTTTTTTTTAATCCAAGCATCTGTTGACAGATATATAAGTTGTATGTGCATCTTGGCTATTGTGAATAATACTGCAATAAACAAGTAAGTAAAGCTCCCTTTGCAAGAAAGTGATTTTATTTTCTTTAGATATGTAGCCTATAGTAGGATTGCTAAAAATATGGCAGTTTTATTTCTAATTTTTGAGGACACTCCATACAGTTTTACATAAGGCTTGTACCAATTTATATTCCCACCAACAATGTATAAGATTTCCCTTTTCACTAAACCTTCATCAACACTTCTAAATGTTTTATGTCATTCTAACAAATGTGAGGTGATAATTCATTGTGATTTTGATATGCTTTACTCTGGTGATTAATGATATTGGGCACCTTTTTATATATATGTTGTCTGTTTGTATGTCTTCCTTTCAGAAATGTCTATTTAAAACTTTTGTTGCTACTTTTTAGTTGTTTAATTTGTTTTTTTTTTTACAATTGAGTTGAATGACTTTCTTCTATATTTTAGATATTAACACATTATCAGATATACCTTGCAAATATTTTTTTCTATTCGATGAGTTGCCTTTGAATTTTGTTGATTGCTTCCTTTGCTGGCAGAAATGTTTTCATTTGATATAGTCCAACATGTTTATTTTTGCTTTTGTTACTTGTGCTTTAGGTCTCATATCTAAAAAATTGTTGACAAGATCAATGCCATGGAGCTTTTTCTCTATGTTTTTGTCTAGGAGTTTTATGGATTCAGGACTTAAAGTTGTTATTCCATTTTGAGATGATATTTGAGTGTCATATGAGATAAAAATTTAATTTTTTTCCACGTTAATATCCAGTTTTCCCAACACAATTTATTTAAAAAGATATAAGTTCTCCATTGCGTATTCTTGGAAACTTAGTTGAAAATTGGTTAACCATATGTGCTTGGGTATATTTCTGTCTTTCTATTCTGATCAATTGTTCCACATTTCAGTGTTTTATTCAAGTATCATAATGTTCTCAAATCAGAGAGTGTCATGCGTGCAGCTTTGTTTTTTGTGGGTTTTTTTCTTTTAGTTCAAGATTGCTTTATTCAGAGTCTTTTGTAGTTTCATAAAATTCTGGAATCATTTATATTTCTGCAGAAAGTGTCACTGAAATATTGATAAACATTTTATTGAATCTATACATTACTTTGGGAAGTAAGGACATTTTGACAATATTCATTCTTCTGATCCATGACTTGGAATATATTTTCATTTATTTGTGTCATCTTCAATTTCTTCCATTAACGTTAAAGTTTTAGTGTACACATCTTTGACCTTCTTGGTTAAATTTATTCCTAGGTATTTTATTCTTCTTGATGACATTGCTCTCTTAATTTTTTTTTGATAGACTATTGTTATTCTGTAAATACACAACTGATTTTTGTATGTTAATTTTGTATCCTGAAGATTTACTCAATTTGTTTATTAGTTCTAACATATTTTTTGGTAGAGTCTTGAGGGTTATCTATACATAAAATTTTGCCATCTGCAATAAAAAACAATTTTACTTTTTCTTTTCTTATTTGCCCATATTTTCTTTTTCTTGTCCTATTGCTATGGATAGGACTTTCAGCACTATACTTAATAGAAGAGGTTAACCTGAGCATTCTTGTCTTATTCCAGATCTTATTAAAAAAACTTTCAGCTTCTTACTGTTAAGAGTCATGTTTGCTATATGATTATGATATGATGCTATATGATTGTAATGTGATGATTTTTATTGTGTTGAAGTACATTCTTTCTACACATTATTTTTAAGAGTTTTTATCGTGAAAACATTTTTAATTTTTTCAAGTGATTATTTTTAATCTATTGAGATCATCATTAAATTTTTGTTTTTCATTCTGTTAATATGGTATATCACATTTATTGATTTGTGTATGTTGAATCATCCTTATATCTCAGGGATAAATCTCACTCAATCATGTCATGTGGCCCTTTTAATGCATTGCTGAATTCAGTTTACTGGCATTTAGTTGAGGATTTTTGCATCTGTTCCCCTGAGAGACACTGACTTGTAATTTTCTTCTCTTATTTATAGCATCCTTGTCTGGCCTTGTTAACATGTTAATGCTACAGTCATAAAATCAGTTTGAAAATTTTCCCTCCTCAGCTTTTTCCAGGTGTTTGAGAAGGATTGACATTAAATCTTCTTTAAATATTTGGTAGAATTTACCAGTGAAGCCATCAGATCCTCAGTTTTTATTTGTTTGGAGGTATTTGATTAGAGAGTAAATCTCCTTACTCATAATTGATCTGTTAAGATTACTTATTTCTTTATGGTTCAGTACTGGTAGGTTGTATATGTATACTAATTCATCCATTTCTTCTAGATTATCCAATGTTCTGTCATATAATTACTCATAGCAGTCTCATGATTTTTGTATTTCTGTGATATGAGTTATAATGTCTCCTCTTCCACTTATGAGTTAATTTGCTTATTCAAAAAACCAATTCAGTTTATTGATCTTTTCTACTTTTTTTCTAGTTTCTATTTCATTTATTTCTGCTATGACATTTGTTAAATTCCTCCTTCTGCTATCTTTTTTATTGGACTGTTCTTTTTCTAGTTCCTTCAGGTATAAAGTTAGATGTTTTGAGATTTTATTTTTATGTAGACATGATTGCTAAAATCTGTCTTGGAACTGTTTTGGTGGCATCTGATAAGTTTTGGCTTGTCATATTTCATTTTCATATATCTTAAGATATTTTGGACTTCCTTTTAAATTTCTTCTTTGACCCCTGGATTCTTCAATAATATTTATTTTGTCTCCACATATTTTTTAATTTTCCAGTTTTCCTTGTTATTGATTTCTAGTTTCATAGCATTATCATCAGACAATATATTTTATATAATTTCAATCTTCTTAAATTTCTAACACTTGCTTTCTGGTGTAGCTTATTGTTTATTCTGGAGAGTGTGCATGTGTATTTGAGAAGAATGTGTATTCTGCTGCTTTTGGATAAAATCCTCTATATATGCTTTTTAAGTTTGTTTGGTCTAAAATACTATTCATGTCCAATAATTTCTTGTTGATTTTCTGTCAGAAAGATCTATCTATTGTTGAAAATGGAGTATTACAATCCCCTAATATTATTATGTTGCTTACTATCTCTTCTCTCAGGTCTATTAATAATTGCTGTATATATTCAAATGCTCCAATATTGGGTGCCTATATGTTTATAAGTTTTATATCCTCTTGAAAACTTGCCAACATTATATTAAAAATTCAAATGGGTAGCCTTAATGCAGGAAGCCTGTGATTCTCCTAAGCTGCTTTGGAATAAAAAATAACTTCCTTTATAGAACACTTTGTTCTTGTTTATAGGACTATAAAAGCAGTGAGTGGCTAAACTTGAATTTCACTTATGAAGATATGGAGATGTGTTATATATACATATATACATACTAGAGACAGGTCCTCAGTTATTTAATAAAGTAGATAGGGTGCAAGAACATGCATAATGCCACAGCCATGTTCCTGCCAATACCCCACCCAAGCCAATGTGTGTGCCCCCATTGTAGCTGCTGGGACATGCAGGTGAGCGTTTATCCCTCTGCCATCACCCTGATGAAGCATTTTGTTTGGCACTCCCCATCAGTCAGAGTGTTGGGGCTCCTAGTAGACTAAGAACACCTCAGCCCCTCTAGTGCATCAAGTTTCTAACCTCAAGGGGCCAGATAATAAAATTGGGAACCTGGTCCCAGGCCTCTTAAAGTCCAGCAGTACTGAGCTGACATTTTTCCCCTAAAATTGTTTGGAAACAAAGCCAGTTAAATGAACACACCTTATATCACAATTAGTCCTCCAAGGACATTAAGAAAGATAAAAGCAAAAAGCTGAATTAAATAACAGCAACCTCAAAGATTGAAGGACCATCAGCCCAAACAGATAATTAAAAAAATAAAAATTAAAAAACTTCTAACTCAGAAACCCAAAACGAATTCTTACTTCCAAATAAGTGCACTAGTTCCCCAGCAATGTTTTAACCAGGATGAAATGACTGAAATGATAGAAATATAGTTCAGTATATGGATTAGAATGAAAATCACTGAGAATCACACACACAAAAACTTGAAATGTAATTTAAAAAATTAAGGGATATAATAAACAGTAAAGGAGCTAAAAGACAAAATTATCATTTTAAGAAAGAACCAATATGATCTGATGAGAGCTGAAAAACTCCAAGAATTTCCTAATACAATTTCAACAGCAGAATTAACAAGATATGGAAAAAAAATCTCAGAAATTGAACATCAGTTACCCAAAATAATTAGACAAAAATAAAGAAAAAAAGACAAACTGTCTAAGAAATATACAATTATGTAAAAATACCAAATTTACAACCCATTAGAGTTCCTGAAGGAGATGGGGAGAGTGCAAGCAACTTGGAGAAACATATTTGACAACCTCAGTGGAGACACCAACATTCAAATTCAGGAAATGCAGAAAACTTCTATGAGGTACTATGCAAGATGACCATCCACTAGACACATTGTCACCAGATTCTCAGAGGTCAAAATGAAATTTAAAAATGTTAAAGTCAGCCTGAAAGAAGGGGCAGGTCATCTATAAAAGAAATGCCATCAGGCTATTATTCCAACTTTCAGCAGAAACCTTATAAGCCAGAAGAGATCAGGGGTCTATATTCAGCATTCTTGAAGAAAAAAAGTTCCAATCAAGAATTTCATATACAGTCAAACTAAGTTTAATATGTAAATGAGAAATTAAAAAAAAAATTCTCAGATAAGTAGAGGCTAGGGGATTTTGTTAGCACCAAACTGGACTTATAAGAGGTGTTAAGGGAGTGCTAAATGTGGAAAGGAAATATCATTACCAGCCACCACAAATATGCACTTTAGTACATAGACCACTGACAGTATAAAGCAACCACACAATTAAATCTGCATAATAACCAGCTAATGGACATAATGACAAGATCAAGTCTGCCCATATCAATATTAATGTTAAATGTAAACAAGATGAATGCTCCACTTAAAAGGCACAAAATAGCAAGTTAAGTAAAGAAGCAAGACACAAATGTACGCTGCCTTCAAAAAACTGATTTGATATTCGATATTCGATGATACCCATCAACTCAAAATACAGGGATGGAGAAAATTCTACCAATGAAAGAGAAAACAGAAGAAAGCAGGCATTGCTGTTCTAATTTCAGACAAAATATACTTTAAACCAACAAGATAGAAAAGACAAAGGAGGACATTACACAGTGGTAGAGGGTTCAATTCAAGAAGAAGACCTAATTATCCTAAATATATATGCACCCAGCACAGGAGGACCCAGATTCATAAAATAATTTCTTAGAGACTTACAAAAAGACTTAGATAACCACACAGTAATAGTGGAAGACTTCAATATGCCACTGATAGTATTAGATCATCAAGGCAAAAAACTTCCAAAGATATTGGGAACCAGAAATTGACACTTGATCAAACAGACATCTATAGAACTCTCCATGAAGAACAACAGAATATACATTTTTCCTATCTGCACATGGCACATAATCTAAAATGGACCATACAATTGTAAACAAAAAAATCAGCAAAATCAGAAAACCTAAAATCATACTGAGGGAATGTATTCTCTTCCAGGGTCCACAAGGGGGCATAGTTTCAAAGGCAAGAACTCTCCAGCACCATACCTCCCTGACGTCTCCATCCAGGAGCTTAGAGGTCTTTGTTTATCTTTTGAGTGCACAGAAAAAGATCAAAGATCAATCACTCCAGTGGAAGTTTAAAGGAACCTTACACAGGACAGAAATTTGAATGGGGTGGAAATTACTCCCAGGTTAAAAGTCCCCTTCCCCCACATCAGTGTGGACTCCCATTTCTGGATCCCCTTCCATGACCTTGTGGGAGCTGCTCTCTCTATTTCTTTCTCCTTTTTCTCTCTCTCTGCCTAAATAAATCACTTTCTGCAAAACTCTTTGGGGTTTGATATTTACTTACCAGCCCACCACACCCAGTGGGGTCATCCTCTCCATTCTTGAGTGAGTGAGGGACCAAGAGCCTAAAAGAACACATCCTATCAGGTAGCTGAGCCTCCTCCGTGTCCCAGAATCCAGTCTCAATACCAACCACACTCTCAAAGCACAGCAAAATCAAAATAGAAATCAATACTAACGAAGTTGCTCTAAATTATACAATTACATGGAAATTAAACAACCTTCTTATAAAAAACAACATACTAGAATCTTGGGGCATAGCTGAAGCACATCTAAGACAAGATCAAACCAATATCAAAGCTAGCAGAAGACAAAAAATAACCAAAATTAGAACTGAAATAAAGAAAATAGAGATATGAAAAATTACACAAAAGATTAATAAATCCAAGTGTTGGTTACTTCAAAGAATAAATAAAATTGATATACTAATATACAAATAAAGAAAATGAGAAGATAAAAATAAACACAATCATAAATTAAATAGTGGATGTTATCACTGAGCCTACAAAAATACCCTCAGACTATTATGCTCATTTTTAAAAAACCTAGAAGAAATATATAAATTTCTGAAATTATACAACCTCCCAAGATTGAATTAGGAAGAGATGAAATATCTGAATAGATCAATAATGAGTTGTGAAATTGGATCAGAAATTAAAAATAAAATCCTATCAACCAGAAAAAGCCCAGGACCAGAGGAATTAATACCAATTTCTACCAGACATATAAGGAAGCGATGGTACCAGTCCTACTAAAACTACTGCAAAAAAATTGAGGAATGATTTCTTCCAACTCATTCTATGAGGTCATCATTAATCTGACACCAAAACCTGGCAGAGACTGAACAAGAACAACAAAAAACCTTCAGGTCAATATTCTTGATGAACATTGATGCAAAAATATTCAGCAAAATACTAGCAAATGAATACAGTAGCACATCAAAAAGCTAATCCATCACAATTGAGTAGGCTTTATCCCTGGGATGTAAGGTTGATTCAATATATGCAAATCAGTAAATATGATTCATCACATAAACAGAACCAAAAAAAAGATCATCTTAATAGATACAGTAAAGACTTATGATAAAATTAAATGTCCCTTCACATTAAAAACCCTCAATAAACAAGATATTGAAGGAACATATCTCAAAATAATAAAAGCAATATGTGACTAAACCATTGCCAACATCTCACTGAATGGCAAAGCTCAGAGCATTCCCCTTGAGAACCAGAACAAAACAATGATGCCAACTCACCACTTCTATTCAACATAGTACAGGAAGTCTTAGAGAAATCGGCCAGTAGAAACAAATAAAAAGCAACTACATAGCAGAGAAAGTCAAACTATCTCTGTTTGCAACAATATGAATGTATACCTAGAAAATCCCATAATCTCTTCCCAAAAACTACTAGATCTGAAACATAACTTCAACAAAGTTTTGGAATACAAAATAACTGCACAAAAATTAGTAGCATTTTTATTACACCAACATTCAAGCTGAGAGCCAAATTAATAACACAATCTCATTCACAATAGCACAAGTAGAATGAAGTAGCTGGGAATACAGCTAACCAGGAAGGTGAAAGATCTGTACAATCAGAATTTTAAAAGACTGATCAAAGAAATCAGAGATGATACAAACAAATGGAGAAACAGTCCATGATCATGGCTAAAAAGAATCAGTATTATTAAAATAGCCATAGTTCTCAAAGCAGTTTATATGTTCAGTTCTATTCCTATCATAAAACTAATGAGGTTCTTCATGGAATTAGGAAAAGTTACGTAAAGTTTCATCTGGAACCTGGGCACGGTGGCTCACGCTGGTAATCTCAGCACTTTTGGGAGGCCGAGGTGAACAGATCATGAGGTAAGGAGATTAAGACCAGACTGGCCAATATGGTGAAACCCCACCTCTACTAAAAATACAAAAATTAACTGGGCACAGTGGTGCACACCTGTAGTCCCAGCTACTCGGGAGGCTGAGGCAGAAGAATGGCTTGAACCCAGGAGATGGAGGTTGCAGTGCATCGAGATCACACTACTGCACTCAAGCCTGGGCAACAAAGTGAGGCTCTGTCTAACAAAAAAAGAAATTATCTGGAACCAAAAAAGATCTCAAATAGCCAAGGCAATCCTAGGCAAAATGAACAAAGCCACCAGCACGACACTACCCAACTTTAAACTGTACTATAAGGCTATAGTTGCCAAAACAGCATTGTTATGGTATAAAAACAGATACGTAGACCAATACTCTTCCAATAGTATGTGCTAGAACATCTCTGCTACATTTCAATACTTACACAGAAGTGTTCTTGTACATGGAAAGCTGCTAAAATCAATGCTTCAACGAGGAATGATGATAGAATCCTTCCATCTGCC
Organism: Cacajao melanocephalus; assembly: GCA_963573385.1. Classification (NCBI taxonomy): domain Eukaryota; kingdom Metazoa; phylum Chordata; class Mammalia; order Primates; family Pitheciidae; genus Cacajao; species Cacajao melanocephalus. Next base: position 8,572 of record CAUYLG010011729.1, on the reverse strand, counting down.
ATTTCAATCAGAAGCATTTGCTTTAAACACTTTCTTTGCTGTATGATGACCTGCGAAATTTACTAGAATACTAAAATCATTCACCTCTCATTTACAGTAACCTATTTAGAACATGAGTGTCAAGTGCAAATAAGGTAGCATTTAAATAATGTCTGTAAGAGGAAACAAAATGCGTACACACACATATATGCATACAACTATGCTTGCATGCACAAAATTTCTCATCTGTGTTCCAGAAAGTCTTGTTAAAGGAGGGAAAATTGAGCCAATTCAGTCAAATTACTAATTTCTTGGAATTCTTATCGATTTTGAAATTTGTAAAACTTTTGGTAATTGCCATTACTTTTCACTACATAACTTTAATATGAAAATTGTTTCTCTGACTTAAAAGTTTTAACTGACCACTGAAAGAATATGCTCTAGCTAGAGATTAATTAACAAGACATCAGAGGTGACAGACATCCGCATGCAAAAGTAACTGCAGACATTCACAGAGGCCTCCAGTATGATGATTTGTAAAAAAATTTTTAAAAAATGAAAAAGAAGAGCTGAAATCTGGCATCTTATTAATCAGGTAAAAATAATCTGAATTCCTGGCATATATCACTGACATGCTGCTTATTATTACTTTTGCAGTTAATTTACCTATTATCAAAGGAATTTACTGGAGTTAATTTTTATTGTATATAGTACATATAAATTAGTTTTAAATTATTTATTATTCTTTTATTATATGTTATTCCACTATATATACAATTTTATTATTTTATATTTAATAGTCTAAAAATTTTGACTAACACAAAGAACTTTTTGAAAAAGAATATTTATGGTATTTTTAATTAATTAACTTTATTTATTTATTTGGTCTTGATTTGGTTTAAATTTTTTCTCTATTTTGAGTCACTTATAATTTAATGAGTATACTATAAAGCTGTAGAGGTGGCACTCAAATTTTTGTTTTTATTTTACCTAGTAAGTACTGAAATGAAAAGCAAACATGTTAAGAATACAGTGTGAATATAAACATACACAGTGAACAGCATGAACAAGATCTACTGGCACACTGAAACCCATGATAGAGCTATGAGATTATTGTATAAATCTGCCTGTTATTTCCCAGCCAAACTTTACATTAGAATCTAGCTTCAGAGTAGCAACTTTCCAAAGTCACAGGCCCATTTTAATAATAATGTTCTTGCTTAATGTATTTAATTTTGGTATTGGGAAGGGGTTCTATAGTAAATTAGTTTTAGAGTCTGAAAAAAAGTCATGCATTTCAGTACCAAACTAATTATTAGATTGTTCAATAACCATACATTTATTAAAGTTGACTCTCCATAATGCTTGTTTCCAAAACTAACTCATTATAGATAAATGTAGACTTTCTATCACTGTTAATGTTCAAAAGAATGTATCATAATTTCTGAAGTGAAAAAAATAGATCATAGAAACTTTAAACACTTTTTGAGTGGGACAAGGTTGTTTAGGTAAATATAGTCTCCCAAAAGCAGAATATTTTGAAAATCAAGAACATGTCACATAGTTTTACTTTGAAATGAATGCCAAATAATTCATTTTATAAGTTACTTCTATTACACTTAACATTCAACTCTTTAAAATAACTTGATTACTGTTCTTTTTTTATAAAATATTAATATGCTCAACATCTTAATACACAGCTGTACAGAAACAGATATAAATGTATGTGCATGAATTACTCTTCAACCAGTGTTGCATTTCAGCTTTAATGTTTCTATGTAGTAGTTTCACCTAATAAGCAACATTTCTTCTTTAATAATTGGGGACTGTGAAGTAAAAATATGAGTTTTTTAAAAGGACAAAGTGTTCTCCTAAGGAGACTTGGAAGATCTGAAAAAATACTAAAGTGTAATTTAGTCTATTTTTATTATGTCTCCAGAGAGCTTAGATACTCTGCAATTTTCACCTTAAAAAAGTTTATGTCCAAAGTAATAACCCTCATTGACTTTTCATCTATACTACTGTTTTCTACTTTGTAAAGTTAAAAATAAACCTAAAGCAAATAATCTAAAACTTTTGCTACTATTATCATGTTGCAAATCACTGGAGTAATAAACTTTTAAAGGAAGATTTGTGCCAGGTTAGTAAAAGGAAGAAAATGCCAAGGTATGATATAACTAAGGTTAAGCCTAAGAGAAATTTAATAGTTCAGGGCCACTTTTCCCCTGGGCACGAATTTTGCAGCTCAAGCACCAGTACTGAAAGATATCAACTCTATGCTTGCTCTGTCCTCAACTTGCCATAAGAATCTGAGTTATTTGCCTAAAATGTTTCATTTGTAAAAGTAAGAACTTATTAAACTCACTGAAATTTACACTAACGTTAATTTGTTTAGGTTCCTTAGAAATGACTACAGAAATATATGAGATATATTATAATTTTGCATAGAATAGAGAAATATTTTATAGTCAAAAGATTACAAATATAAAGCACTGTCAAGATTGGACATTCTAAAGTCAAAAAATCAATTCAGGCAAAAATACAGTAGGTAATATTTCTTTGTTAATGTCTCCATTCTAAACATTATTTTTCTCTTTACTATTTTCTAACCATTCATTAATTTCCTTGTTAATCTCATATTACCTTATTGTATTTTCTATCATAAGAAACAAATACAAATGAATGAATAAAACCAATGGCATGATAAAGTAATTCATCACCAAATTATTGATGATTTTTTTTCATTTATTCCAGGTAAATTTATTATTTAAATATAACCAAAGGGAAAGGGTTCACCCAGAACAATGAAGGCACACTTGTTAAACTTTGGAAATGGAAATATCCAAGTTAGAGAAATATTGGAGCCATGAGTTCTGGGGGCTGCATAATCAAGTACCTTTCTAGCAGTAGAGAACTTCCATTTTTACTAAGCAGTTATAAGAACCAAGTTTTTATTTATAATTTTGAATAACTAAATCTTGGAGAATTCTTTAAAGACTAGATCCAGGCACTGTAAATTTCAAATTCTGCTGCTTCTCCATTACCCACACATTCTAGTGCTGTGTGTTTTAGGACACACTCATGTAGAAATTAGATATAGATATGGATATGGATGAAAATGTGATATAGATATAAATATAAAAATAATACCACAAAGCACAGATTTTCTATGTTGATTATGGTGCTAAAATGTATATTAAATCCCTATAGCAAACACAAAGATAATAACTTTTAAAATTTGTCTAAAATGATCAAGTTACATCAGTGATTACCATACCTGTCCATGCATAAACCCCCAGTAAATAGATTGCTATGCACTACCAGGCATTAGGCCTGGAATTTATTTTTCACCCATGTTGGTTGAGACCCAGGTATAACAATGTTTCAGTAAAACTGTACTGTATTTACAAAAACAGATAGTGGGCTGCATTTGGTCTTGAGGCTGTATTTTGCCAACTGCTACTCTGGGTGATTAATAGAGAAATTAGTATAGCATTAAGCTCCATAAAAATGAAAATATTACTTTGATTTTTTATTTGTTATACCTCTCATTTAATCACTTAAGCAATAGTATTAGTTTTCCATGCAGGTAGAATTTAATACTAGATTAAAATATACATTAATTAAAGGTGAACATTCATGAGTTATAATAAATTCTTTGCAAGTTCTAAACATGTAAGCAGAAAGTATAAAAATAGTATGGAGACCCCATGGAGCTATAATGCTGAAAAAAATAAATGGAACAAGTTGAAGCAAGAAGAAAACATTTATATGTAGAATATTTGTGACTGTGATTTTAAATAGTACATTTACATTTTATGTTCTATTAGCCTGGTTATTGTTGGGAAATAAAAGTAATAAACAAACCTGTAAATGACAAAATGACTGGAATATTGAGAGTTGCATAAGACCTGGATCAGTATTTTTAAATTATAAAAATGTCTATAGGTTATTACATCATCAAAAATAACAAAAGGTAGCAGCCTTAAGTTGTATAATCTAAAAGAAAATCATACATGATAAAGTCTATTCTATATTACTACTTTAATTGCAAAAATAATGTAGTACAATGCTAATGCATGCCCATAATTATAATCTGAAAGCATGTTTTAAATTGCCAAAAATATAACATACTGTCTTTTATTATGATAGTTATGTACATATATTTTATTATATAAAAGTTGTTAGAAATTGTAAATTGTATAATGTTTGTTAACTAGATTTATTGCATTAATGAGAATGACCTATTCCTCAGACAGTCTCAATAAACATTTACTCATATATTTATTAAGAAATAACTAGCATTGAGTTGCAGAAAGCTTACTCTGGAGACATTCAACATTCTAGCAGAAGTTGGAAAATTGAAAGTTCATAAAATGATTATTTAGGTATTTCTAGATTCTGAGATGACCTTTTCAGCTCATATTTCAATTCAGGCACTTTTTTCTTGAGAATAGTCTTCTTAAAACCTGGTGATGACTTTATACAACATATCCATGAGTACTTCACACCACATTTTATGATAATCATTTCTGTAGCTTATATATTCTTTATGTAATTCATAAGTATTATGTGACAATTGACATAGTTACTGAATTAATTTAACAGGATATAAATTTCTTTCTTCATATTACCTCTGTCAGTTATCTCATTAATATCCATCTTACTAATTCTGAGGGCTTTCTAAAAATGTATTTTATTAGCAATTTTTAGGGGCAAGTCCCAATTTCATTCTAAATATATTATTTAGGTTTAGTGTGCATAGCTTTTGTATGAGATTTAAAATATATATATATATATTTTAAGTCTACTTTTTCTCTTGTTATTCTTTTATAAACATTACTGTGATATCTCTTCAAAATTCCTCCATTCAAAAAGCTAGCTTGAGATATATAATGAATTGAGTTTATCTGACAATGAATTTCAAGTAGATTGTGTGTGTGTGATTATTAAGAGGTAAAAGATACTTCTTGTCTTCCTAAAATGAATAATCCATTTATTTAATGGGTGTTTTTTTTTTTTTTTGCTTAAGGCACTCTTTCAATTTGTACCACTTGGTAATATACCCACCAGGAGGGAGGTTGGCCTTCTCACACTAAATGTATTTAATGCTTTCTTCAGCCCCTAGCATCCATTTTCCCTAACCAGTTGGGGCATATCTTGTAAATAGAATAAATAATTAGCTGCTTAACAGCTTCTTACTTGGAACATGAATTTTTAATCACTTAAGTGCAACATGGCAGAATGAGTGAACATATGCCTATATTTCCCTAAAAAAATAATGATCAGAATTGCTATTCTCAGCAGAACTCTTAAAACAAGACAGAGAGATTTAATGGAGCTTGGTGGCCTTAGGACACTATTCAGTAGCCAAGAATAAAGCTAGATTTCTTAGAAAAATTCTGACTTCTACGTTAACAAAACAATACCTGTGAGCCAAAAATCTCCCCAATACATTTCCTTTTAAGTATCCTGCATGCCGTATTAGCAGTCAGAGAGAGCCATGCTTTAGTTTCAGTGTAATACATTTTAATCATGTCCTATCTCTTATTTTTTATATCCTTTCAAACATAGTAAGAAAACAGAGAATTCATTATATAAATTATCTGAGTACTTGAAACCTTCCCCAGAATTCTTTTTTCTTCTTTTCTGGAAATAGAGTTGTTCATATCTTTCATGACTATAAAGTTTCCACCTCTTCTTTTCCTTCTAGTAATTACAGCAATTTTGCTATAAGGATGATATTGTAAGTCACACTAAGAAGCCAATTAGCTTTTTCTGTACATGATTTATAAAAACAGGCTTTTGCATGTCCTCAGATATCTATCCCAAATTAGGTTACATGCCCCAAATTTTAAATGTTACAGTTCTCCTTTGTCTACTCAGAAAAAAACATTTTGTTAAATGATCTTATATGGGCTCTGCCCTTTATTAATTCTTATATGCTAGACAACTGTTTAAAATACTGAATCTTCTGATTCATCCTTTTTTTTCTTAAAGTATCATATCCTGAATTACTCAACAGAAACAAAGTTTTAAGCTGACTATGTACTTATAAATAATGAAAGAAAGCTTTTCTTTCTTCTTCCTTTCCTTTAATTTCTTATCCTTTTCCTTTCTCTCTTTCTCTCTCTCTCTCTCTCTCTCTCTCTCTCGAATGAATGAAAGAAAAAAAATCTGCTTTCCAATTTAAACCATTAGCAAGACCTGTGGTTGGATGCCATTATGTTACTAATGGATCCACAGTGCAATGTGACACCATTTGTGATCTCCATTGGGAGATATAGGCACATAATACACATGTTTATTTTAAGTCTAAAAGGGTACACTAATGGTTTCAGCACTTTAGTGTTAAGTAATGAAAAATTGTCCCCTTTGGTAGGAAATGTGTTGTAATGTAATCCATGTTTTTGTGAGATGATAGGGGTTTTTCTCTCTTTATCGGAACTATGCTGAGTTTCAAATTACACTCATGAATTAACATGAGGCATGGACATCCTTGAAGTTTGTTCTAATTAACTCTCACCCACCTTTCGTCCTATATACCTCATTCTCACAATCCTCAGGTAGACACATGGTTCAATGTCCTGTATATTGCTCTAAGACTGTAAACACATTAGGGTGTTATTCTCATGATTTATTCCATCATTGCAGGTTTTTTTCTTCCTTCATTTCTTCCTACCTTCCTTTCCTTCTTTCTTTCTCTTCTTATAAATTTCATCTGAATATCTGACAGTTAAACTCTAACAAGATAGATTATTAAAAAAAATAAGAGAAGACTCTCATTCTTAAACATGATAAACACTTGTCATATATAAGTTTTCAGATAAGGAAATAAAGGCACCATGAATTTGCCAAAGCAATACATCTTTAAATAGTTAGTTAAATTGTTATAGAATTTATATAGAGGTTAATTTCTTCTTGTTTACCTTTTATCTGTATTTTACAGTCTAAGCAACTGTAGGAAATGGCACAATTTACAAATCAGCCTTGCCAACATTGCAAAACCCCATCTCTACCAAAAATATAAAAATTAGCCAGGCGTGGTGGTTTGCTCCATACTGCCAGCAACTCAGGAGCTGAGAAATGAGAATTGCTTGAACCCGGTTGCAGTGAGCTGAGATCTGGCCACTGCACTCCAGAGCTCCAACCTGGGTGACAGAGCGAAACTCCATCTAAAAAAAAAAAAAAAAAAAGGTCAGCTGGTGGAGCTAGTGGAGATTTTAGGTTTGAGAATGCAGAGGAAACAGTTAAACTGGATAGGAGTGTGATGCTTCCAGTTTAGATTCTAAGAGACTATATAGACAACCAGGGAATATGCACATTCTTACATGCTTTCTGCTTCCTAAGCACTTTTTATCCAGTCGGGTAAAAAGGCAATAAGAAAAGGAAATAAGAACATCAGAATAGGTGCATTTTTGTTAGGGAGACAAAGTTGTCAATTGTGGCTTTCAGTTTACAGCCTTTCTATCTTCTCTTTTTCAAATTCAATCTTTAGTCCAGATGGCACACCATAGTGTGAAGTCAGGAATAAAATAAAGACCCACGTTAAATTGAAACAAAACCTGGCATTTGAGAACACATGTAAAGCCTATATGACCCATGAAATCATCAGACGGCAAGTGTTGAATACGGTGTGTTTCACACCATACTGTGACAACATGGATGTTTAGCAGAGACCAAGTCAGATAACTGTGTAACTACAGACTTCTGCAATATCGCAGAAGGGGCAGTGGATTGTAGGAGTAGTTTATCAATGAGATTTAATATTACTTAAGCTCTGCTGTAGACGGACATAGCTTCTTGCATACTTATAACTGTTCTTAGGCTACAGAGCTCATTGAGCAGATTCCATTCTATGTCTAACAAGCCTTTTATGCACAAACATGGGTATGCTTTATTGTTATTTCAAGCGGTATTACAAGAGACAGTAATTTTACTAGCAATATTCTGGTTTTAAGATTATACTGTCTTCTTTCGTAATATCCTTTCTTAAACTTATTTTTGTTTGTCTATTGTGCCAATATTTATATCATGTATATGGAAGTTTTAGACATTGTTTGCTTCAATATTTGCAAATATTGTCCATAACATATTCTTTTGTATTGTTTACCAAAACTATTAAAGTCATACTAAAACCTTAATAAAATAAAAGGTAAAAAGTCTGTCCACTTCAGGATAGCCAGACATTCCCTAAAAACTCTTTCACTGGTCGGGTGTGGTGGCTCATGCCTGTAATCCCAGCATTTTGGGAGGCTGAGGCGGGTGGATCACAAGGTCAGAAATTCGAGACCAGCCTGACCAACATGGTGAAACCTCATCTCTACTAAAAACACAAAAATTAGCTGGGCGTGGTGGCACATGCTTGTAATCCCAGCTACTCAAGAGGCTGAGGCAGGAGAATTGCCTGAACCTGGGAGGCAGAGGTTGCAGTGAGCCAAGATTGTGCCATTGCACTCCAGCCTGGGCAACAGAGTGAGACTTCCTCTCAAAAAAAAAAAAAAAAAAAAACTCTTTTACTTTAAAACACTTAAAGAATTAAAACAGGTGAACTTCCAAAGATATTAAAATTTCACTGTAAGTTATATTTATC
>CAUYLG010011728.1:0-39342 GCA_963573385.1 Cacajao melanocephalus | reverse complement strand
TTCCTGTCCAGTCTATCATTGATGGGCATTTGGGTTGGTTCCAGGTCTTTGCTATTGTAAACAGTGCCACAATGAACATACATGTGCATGTGTCTTTATAATAGAACAATTTATAATCCTTTGGGTATATACCCAGTAATGAGATTGCTGGGTTAAATAGAATTTCTATTTCTAGGTCCTTGAGGAATGGCCACATTGTCTTCCACAATGGTTGAACTAATTTATACTCCCACCAACAGTGTAAAAGTGTTCCTATTTCTCCACATCCTCTCCAGCATTTGTTGTCTCCAGATTTTTTAATGTGCTTATTTAAAAATGTTTTTTCTAGGGCTTATGTTGAAACTGATGCCCTGTTTCTTGGGTAAATCCAAAGAATATGCATTTCAATATGTTTCCAGGCGATGCTTATAGACACGAACTTGTGCAAGATATTCATTTTGAAGAGGAGAAAATAAACCCAGAGACGATGTCCCAAGGAGTTAGTCATTGAAAGGCATGTGGAAGATGAAGATCCATCAAATGGATTAGGATGGAGCAGGAAAAATGCATGGGAAGAAATTCCATAAATGTGTGAAACAAAAATAGGACAGTGTTTAAAGAAGGATGGCCTTATTACCAATGTCAAATTCTTTCATGGGCTCAGTCAAAATAAAAACTCAAGATATCCTTGACTCAACAAGATGGATATTTTACTAATTTTGTTTTCTTTAAAGAATTTTCACTCTGTCAACCAGGCTGGAGTGCAGTGATGTGATCTCAGCTCACTGCAACCTCCATCTCCTGGGTTCAAGTGATCTTCCCACCTCAGTCTACCTAGTAGCTGGGATCACAGGCATGCACCACCATGCCCAGATAATTTTTGTATTTTTAGTAGAGATGGGATTTTACCATGTTGGCCAGGCTGCTCTCAAACCACTGACCTCATCTGATGCACCTGCCTTGACCTCCTAAAGTGCTGGGATTACAGGTGTGAGCCACCACACCTGGCCCAATTTTACTAATCTTAAGGAACAGTTTCGGTGGTGTGATGGGAACCAAAAGAGACTGCAGTGGATTGAATGCATTGGGAATTATCAGGGAAAAGGGGTTTAAAAAGTTAGGCTGAGAAGGGCAAGAGGGAGAGAAGATGGCTAACAGAGAGTCAGAGAGGTTGATTCTCCTTAATTTGGAAATGGCTTCAGTTTATCACAACCTTAATGAGAAAAAGTCATTAGGAAAGGAGAAAATGGAGAGAAAGGAACAATATGAATAGAACAGGTCTCAGTGAGTCCGGAGAGGTGGACCAGTGCATCTATGGACGCACTCATGTGAGAAAACCACTTCTGCTATCGATATTGACACAAATGCTTTCCTTCAAATGTTCTCTGGGAAGCAATATCCAGTTATAGGTATTCAGTGTTGTTGGTGGCTACATAAATATGTCTACATCTTTCACAGTAAACTTAAAGCACAATTTTATAATATTTCAAAACCAATCCTTGATGACCCCAATGACTTGGATTTCCATATTAGAAAACAGATAGAACCAGGTATACGTATCTTTTACCCGGAATATTTTACTTCATCTGCCTAAATTAAATTGTAATGCCTAAAGACCTAATTTTGATATGTTTAAGGCTATCAACAAATATCAACCAGAATTATACAGCAACAAATACAAACTGAACGAATTTTGGACTTGATTCTTTCATTGGTGAATATTTGTCTTGTTAATACATGTTTGACAGATTCACAGAAACACCGTTGTTAAAGTGTATTCCTTTCACTGCCATTTTCGGTACCTCTTTTTCTCCTCAGCAGTAATAATTCGCAGTTCAAGGTTTGCCAGAGCAAAACATTCTCCATGTAAAACTTCAAGCGCCTGTGTTTTGATTGTAGGTTTTTGGGAAGAGTGGTAGTTATTTCGGGTGGTAAAGATTTGAGTGAGGACATGAAGCTCTTATTTCTGTTCTCTGCAGTTACTCCAGATTGAGAAGCCCCAAGTTACCTGCAATTTATCAATTGCCCAAAGAACATGTTCCACTCCCTGAACAAATTAATGTGCCCCATATGTCAGTGCTTGGTTTATAGATGGTTTGTCCTTTTTTATTTTTTATCTCATGTGAATGTGAGTGGAGGTCAGAAACTACTTTTTTCTCTCTCCGTTTTGCATCAACACTTGAAAAAGGTCCCAAACACACACACACCTTCACTATCCAGGCTGGTAACCAAATGCATGACGCAGGTTGGATTAAACCAATAATTACTAATTTTGCTTGCTCTGCTTCCAAGTCACATAAGTGCCAATTATGAGACCTTTTAAATGCTCTTTGGGGGTAAGCCAGTTGGCATTGATAAAAATGAATGATGGGTACATAGGGATTCATTTTACTCTTCTTTCCGCTTTTGTGTATGTTTGCAATTTTCCATAATAAAAAGTAAAAAAAAAATACTTGAGAGCCAAATTAAGCAGTCACACATCATCTGCACCCTGGCTATGCAAACCACTTTGCAATTTCCAGAAGGAACCCTGAGATTGAGATGCCGTATCTCATGCCCTTTTTTCTGCAATGATATTTGTGTGAGTGTCATGGGCTGGGCACCCTGGATCTTTGCCTGTTGAGGAGACAACATGACGGAAGGGGAAGACCACAGGCTTTGGAACTGAAAGTTGTCCATGGGTGTGAGTCCTTCTCCTCTCTGTACCGGCCATGCAGCTTTCAGACAGTTACTTTTCTCCTAACCCAGGTGTTCTTATCAGCAAGCAGAATTTTCAGATGATATATTGACAAAATAACCTAATGTTTGCAAATATAACTCACAAACTCTGTTTGGCTTTATAAAAGCTGGTTATTATTCAATAAAAGTAATTATAAGTGCTATTAATATAGGCCAGCTAATCACTGTAAAGGCATGATGATGGTTCATCTGTGGCATCGGGAAGAAAAATTGCTGTACCAACAATTTCTTGTTTATAAATGAGAAAACTGGGGGTCAGAAGGGTGAAGTACATTGAACAAAGACACTAACCAGTGCTTGCTAAGGCCAAGTTTGAATCAAATGTGTCCCACACCTGCTTGTCACCTGATTTTGCATAAGCCACCAGGGACAGACAGAAGCTCTGTTGTAAATTTCCAAACCAGTCTTTGACCCAGAAACATGTTACCTCTACAGAATGCAAATTCCATTGAATCCAATTGAGAGAAAGGAACTTCAACACATCTTTCAGACTAGACAATCCAGGCCTATGGGATTTCCACTTTGTCAAAATGACTGAGAGGCCTGTGGGTTGATGGCAAAGTTGGCCACAGCTTTCCTTTTTTCCCAAGTTCTCTGCTCCCAGCCGCCACCTGTGTGGGCTGCAGGAGGTTCAGTGCTGGAAGGTGGGCCTTGGAAACAGAACCCACACAGAACATAATGACAAAGTAAGTAACCAGAACTGCATTAGTCATGAGTTGCAAACCTGGGATCAACGACTTTCCATGTTTTAAGATTCCTTTATATGTTCTTTGCATTGCCTTTTATTTTGTTAATTATCTTATGCAGTATCTTATATTTTCAAGATTTGCCTTAGTTGTTATTACCCCCAATTTGTGGGCTTTTGCAAATAAGTGTATCTACATAGACAAACATTACTCCTTTTGTTCACAAAGGTCAATATCGCATAGAAGAGAATGATTTACAGGGACTTGGAAAACAAACAGGAAATTTTAATAAGGTTTTCAGTGAAGTCTGATACAATATGTCTGAATTTATGCCATTTCAATATATTAGATATAAAAAGAAAATCACATTGCTTTGAAGGAATGTACCTTTTATTTCTGGATTTTGGTTGAAAGCCTAATAGAAAATAAATTGTCAAATGTGGGGAGATGGTAAATCTCATTAAATTGAACTGGGAAGTTATAGATAGCATTAAATAATTCACTTTCATCAAGAGAAGAGAAGAAAACATCAGAAAAGAAACTGTGCATCTTTCTACTTTTCAAATGCTTGTTTGATTGTCTTCGTCAGATAAATATTCATATGAAATGCTTTCCTTCATCACTTCTGCAAATCAGTCTCCAAAAACCTTTTATTTTCTTTCGTTGTTTTGAAGTGAACTGACATATAGAGTGATGAAAACCTCTCCAGCCTTCCCAGATGGTAACTGGATCTGCTATGAGTTGCAGGTGATATTAGTAACTTCTGTTAGGCTTAATTACAGTTTTCTTATAGTGTTATTTATTTACTTATTTATTTTACTTTTTTTAGTTTTTATTTTTTTGAGATGGAGTCTCATTCTGTTGCCCTGGTTGGAGTGCTGTGGCGCAATCTCCATTCACTGCAGCCTCTGCCTCCCGGGTTCAAGTGATTTTCTTGCCTCAGCCTCCCAAGTAGCTGGATTACAGGCCTGCACCACCATGCCCGGCTAATTTTTGTATTTTTAAACAGAGATGGGGTTTCACCATGTTGGCAAGGCTGGTCTCAAACTCTTGACCTCAAGTGATCTATCCTCCTCAGCCTCCCAAAGTGCTGGGATTACAGGCATGAACCACTGAGCCCAAAGTGTTTTTCATTTACGTGACTCTCACCATTGGAAACATTGCTCAGATTGTTTGCATAAATAATGAGTCAACAATTTCCCTAGATAGAGTACCTAAATAACTAATTAAGGGTAGTCTTGTTTTGGCACTTACGTCTGAGTCAGAATGTGCAGCTTTGGTGATTTACAGAATTAGGGTCTCTCTATGAAGTCAAGTCTTGGCATACAATTTCTACTCTGCAGAAGGAGTTAATTTGAGGCAAACAGAACTAGGTGTCCTGGGAACTAAAGAAGCAGTGTCTCATAAGCCCCATGGAGACCCAGCAAGAGGAGTTGCTCATGCCATGAGGTCTGACCACGGGCTAACATCAGCCCTTTGAGTCTCTATTTGTCTGTTTCTAGGTATGAGTAATTGGCCCATTGCACTATAGAGGTTGTTGAATTCAAAATGTAGAATTACATAGGGTCTGAACAATAGATTGTAATAATTCATTCTTTTTATTGAAGAGATGGATGCAAGTAGAGTCATAGGTTGATTTGTTTAGGGACATTTTTTTCTAGGTAGGTGAAAGTTGGAAAGGCCATTGGCTATAATTCCCAGATGTCACATGCAATGAGACCAAAATTGCCCAGAAATTTTTGTCATGGAGAGTCTGGTGATGATGCCATGTCCCACAGTTGGTAAGGGTAGGGGCAGGGCCTACTGTTTGGAATAATCTAAGGGTCACATTAGAATGAGTGTGCTCAGAAATAACAATCACAACAAAGAGGAAAGCCATTATGAGTGGATGCCAGACGTATATAGTAATTGAGAGGAAGAATGATTACAATAAAGTGGGTGAAAACAAAACAAGAATTAGACAAGGATCTTGGTTCTACAGGTTGGAAGGAACAGTCTGCTGTCTAAAGTCATACTGTGATACTCTAGAGGACCTTTGAAAACTTCATTTTCAGGCCTTTTACTGAAGTAGCCTCCGTGTCATGTAGAATTCTGAATTTCTACACTAAGTTGCGAACTGTGAATGCATTGCTGTATTTGTTGTTAGCCAAATGTCATATGGTCACTTCCAAAAGGGGTTCCAGGGAGTTTATTCCTGATACCTCTTTGGGCCGATGAATTTTCCTGATTGAAGATCGCGAAGGGTCTGTTTAGAAAGATGTTGTGGGAAGGTAACCTGAACTTGTTGACTGTGGGACTGCCGTGTCCCTGTGCAGCAAAGAACAGTCTTGTATCAGAGGTAAAAGCCCTATTTAAATGAATCTTCTAGTTATCAAGTCATAGGGGGATGACTTACATGTCCTTGAAGGAGTGAACCAAATAGACATAAGGACCAAATAGACATTGGCTAAATGATCTCAAAGTTTTCTGAAAATTTTGTAATTTTTAAATTAAGAATGCCATTGTCATTTGGAGCTTACATGGACTCACCCCAAATTCTTCCTTGCAAGAGGTCCAAAAACCCTCTATTGGTTTTTGGATGGCATTTTAACTTAAGAATGCCATTGGTCATTCTTAAGTTAAATATCTCTTCAATCTTTCATCCTTTCAATCTTTACAAAAGGTTAGGGATGGCAATATCAATGTAGTTTTTGAATAAGTGGTGATACCTTACTGGGCTCTTTTATAGTAGTTTCTATAAAATGTGTGCCTCAGTCACTTGATGTAAAAGTTGGTGTGCAACAGATTGAAAACACAAAATCAAGTCACTTTTAGTGACAATTAGGGCTTTAGCTATTCAGCAAGAAAATGTTTCCTATATCCTGATAATAGAAATACAATAATAATGCATAAAGTCCCATGTAGAGTGGAAGGAAGCTGGACAAAATGTAACAGAAGGTGTTCAAGGGAGCTTTGAGGTTTTTGTTCCTGGTTAGGTCCCTCTTTTTCAGTGTATTTGAATATTCTATTTTTGAAAGTTGACACATGACCCCCAAATAACCTCAGTGATCTCTTTAAAGTTTTCTTATCAATCTTCACATAAGATAATAACCTATCTGCCTGCATCATGCTGAGTAGTTTCATGAAGACACTTAGCTAATATCCCTGTGAAATTGTTACCGGAAAGGGCTCCTGATCCAGACCCCAACAGAGGGTTTTTGGACCTTGTGAAAGAAAGAATTTGGGGTGAGTCCATAGAGTAAAGTGAAAGCAAGTTTATTAAGAAAGCAAAGAAATAAAAGAATGGCTCCTCCATAGACAAAGCAGCACCATAGGCTGTGAGGCTGAGCACACTTAGGGTTGCTTCTCGATTATATGCTGAAAAAGAAGTGGATTACTCATGAGTTTTCTGGGAAAGGAGTGGTCAATTCCTGGAATTGTGAAAGAGTTCACCCCCTTCTCAGCCTTATAGGGTAACTTCCTGATGTTGCCATGGCATCTGTAAACTGCCATGGCACTGGTAGGAGTGTCCTTTAGCATGCTAGTGCATTATAATGAATAACGAGGATGACCAGACTCACTTTTATAGTGGGATTTGGCCAGCTTCTTTATGGCAACCTGTTTTATCAGCAGGGTCTTTATGACCTGTATCTTGTGCCGACCTCCAATCTCATCCTGTGACTAAGCATATCTACCCTCCTGGGAATGCAGCCTATAGGTCTCCGCTTTATTTTACCCAGTTCCTGTTCAAGATAGAGTCGCTCTGGTTCAAATGCCTCTGACAAAATCATCTGGTGCCACTAAGCAGCTGTCTCAGAATAACCAATGGTTATATGAGGGCAAGATACAACCCATTTGTTTTTCCCATTTTCTCCTTTAAAAATCAGGGACTAAACATTGATATCTTACAATTGTTAGCAGAAAGGGGTCCCAGTCCACACCCCAAGAGAGGGTTCCTAGATCTCCACACAAGAATGAATTCAAGGCGAATTCATAGAGTACAGTGAAAGCAAGTTTATTAAGAAAGTCAAGGAATAAAGAATGGCTCCTCCATAGGCAGAGCTCAGCATGGGATGCTCAGCTCCTTATACTTATTGTTACTTCTTGACTATATGCTAAACAAGGGCTGGATTCTTCAGGAGTTTTCCAGGAGAGGGGTGGGCAATTCCCAGAACTGAGGGTTCCTCCCCTTTTTAGACCATATAGGGTAACTTCCTGGCATTGCCATGGCATTTTTAAACTATCACCGGTGCTGATGGGAGTGTCTTTTAGCAGCTAATGCATTAACATTAGCGTATAATGAGCAGTGAGTGCAACCAGAGGTCACTTTCATTGCCATCTTGGTTTTGGTGGGATTTGGCCAACTTTCTTACCACAGATATTTTATCAGCAAGGTCTCTGTGACCTGTATCTCGTGGCTGACGACCTATCTCATCCTATGACTTAGAATGCCTAACCTCCTGGGAATGCAACCCAGTAGGTCTTAGCCTTATTTTACCCAGACCCTATTTAAGACAGAGTTGCTCTGGTTCGAATGCCTCTGACGCAATAACCACTCTGAATTTTTCCAGAGATTTGTCACTTGATAATTTAAAGTCATAATCTTAAAATTAAGGGTGACCAGTTAACACCAGGATTGGTAGAACAGCTTAATTAGGTTCCATATGATCTCTGCTTTGTATGGGTCTAATTTTTTATAATAGCCACCTCTCTGGAAAGTAGGGCTGCATATATTAGAGTAAGAACGTTATTTACGGGGATAGCTTATACTGCCCCCGAAAAGTAACTTGATATTTGTATATGTGTTTTCCTCTGTGATCTTTGATTTTGGCTAATGGACAGGTTCTGGTGAGTGTATTAAATTAGGCTGTACTGGCTAATTTCACCTCAAATAAAGGAATGTATTCTAAGTTATAGCTTGAATTCATGGTAGCATATCCTGTGAGATAACCATCTTAGTTTTTGTGGTATGATACATCAATAAGTAATATTGGGTCAGGGTTTTCAACTGGAGTTTCAAGTAAATGTGAGTGAGGTACAGACAGTTCTGAAGCTGCCATGGCAAAATTATGACTAAGACAGTGAAAAAGATCTGGCCTAACTAACTCCATCTTGCTTCTAACCTCCAAGCTGTCCTTGTTCATTTCTAGGTGTAGGCTGAACTAACTTTGGGAGGAACTTAGTTTACAGTTTAAAACAAAGACGATAACAGCTGTTTTCCAAAGCAAACCCCCTTCTTGCCTGTGGACCAGACTGCCTTCGCAGGACTAACAAATTAGCCACAAGATGAGAAGTTATGGTTTAGGAGTCATGCAGCTGGAGGCTACAGGATTCTGACCCTCCTTAAATTGCTCCTGGGGATAGCATCACTATTGTAAAACCTAAGATCAGTGCTTATTTTGCAGACTCTGAACTTGATGGATCAGCTGGCACCACCCAAATCGATAAACTGGTTCATCTGGTCTTGGAGCCCCAGCCCAGGAATTGACTCAACACAAGAGGACAGCTTTGACACCCTACGATTTCATCTCAGCCACAGCCAATCAGCTATATGGACTCACTGGCCCTTCCAACCCAACAAAGTGTCCTTAGAAACTCTGATCCCTGAACACTTGGGGAAGCTGATTTCAGTAATAAAACTCGTGTCTCCTGCATAGCTGACTCTGAGTGAATTACTCTTTGCTGCAATTCCCCTGTTCTGATAAATTGGCTCTGTCTAGGCAGCAGGCAAGGTGAACCCGTTGGACTGTTACAGTTCCATAATTGAGTGAAGACAGCCATGAGGCTTTGCGTCTTCCAGCTGGAGCAGGGGAACGTCAGGATTCAGTGCTGTAGGGGTAAGTGGTAAGTAGAAATGTGAGAGGAAGACAGTGACAGCATACCATGAGAGGTTAACAGACTTACTGAAAGTATTGTGTGTTCTCAGTCAGTAGCAGTGCCTGGAACTGCATGAGGAACCATGAGATTGTGTGAAGATAATTACTAAATGATGTCTACTGACTGGTGTGTTATTAAACAAATGTGTGCACATCCACCTCATGGACCCCCAGCAACACTGCAAATGACTCTAATACCCATCAGTAGGTGATATTGGCCCCTCATAGGGTTTTTAAGTGACTTGACGTATGTAAAGAACTAAGAATAGGACCTAGGTCACAGTAGTGAGAGATGAGTTTTAGGGGCTGTTATTACTATTATTACTAGAAGAACCTCATATAATAAGTTATTCTAGGGCAGAACCTCTGTATGCGTTTCCTTCATATCTCCATTTGCTCTGAGAGCCCATTGGCTAGATTCTCCACACGAGTTCACCAAATGGATGGAATTCTTTCCATTTGTAGGAAAAAGGAGGATATTTCTGATGAACAATAGTGGTGAAAGGCATTCACATATTCTCCTCTCCAAAATAAATGACCAGTATAATACAAAAAGTGAGAGAGAAAGAGATGGAGGAAAGAATCCCACCAGCCTGCATTTTCTAGGCCAGGCCATTTCTCCAAAGCCTCCCTGCTGAGTGTTTTACTTTTTCAAATTGTATTAAAATAGATGACTTCATGTTTGCTCAGAATTTTTCCAAAGGAATCCGGGCTGACAAGGACATTGAACTCCCTTTGCATATTCAGCTGCCCACAGCTACCCAGTTCTCCCTTACTCCTTTAATCTGCATATGAAAGAGACCCAGACAGGATCAAGGAGAGAAGGGAAGGGCCATCTTGCTCTCTATCTAAGCACCGAATGTGCTTCTGTGAGGGCAAGGGCCTCTGGGGCTTGGGCACCAGTCACCACATTTTGACCTTGTGAGGACTCCTCTCCTGGCCCCAACAAGGGCTTCACAAGGGGAGGACCCTGCTCTCTGTCTTGGCCACTACTGAATCAACCTTTGAAAAAATTGTAACAGAAAATCACTACATTGAAAGAGCTAACTAACTCCATCTTGCTTCTAACTTCCAAACTGTCATTGTTCATTCCTGGGCATACACCAAACTAAATTTAGGAGAAATTTAGTTTATAGTTTAACTTTAAAACAAAGACTATAGCAGGCCTTTCCCAAAACAAATCCCCTTCCTGCCTGGGCCCTAGGCTGTCTTTGCAGGACTAACAAATTAACCACATGATTAGAAATTATGATTTAGGGGTTATGCAGCTACAAGATTCTGACCCTTTCCAAATTTCTCCTGGTGATAACATCTCTATTGTTAAACCTAAGGTGAGTGCTTGAGATATTTTGCAGGCCTTATACTTGATGGATCAGCTGATAAGGCCCAGATGTATAAACTGGCAGATCTGCTCTTGGGTCCCCGACCCAGAAACTGACTCAGCATAGGACAGCTTCAATTCCTTATGATTTCATTTGCACCCGAACAAACAGTGCTCCCCACTTTCCAACTTTTTACCCACCAATTTTTTCTTAAAAACTCTGACCCCCAAATTTTCTGGGAGACTGACTTGAGTAATGATAAAACTCCAGTATCCCCATACAGCTGGCTATGCATAAATTAAACTCTTTCTCTACTGCAGTTCCCCTGTCTTGGTAAATTGGCTCTGTCTAGACTTCGGACAACCTGTAGGACAGTTGGTTACACTACAGGATGTGGAACAGAAGGTCATGGGCTCTAGTCCCTGCTCAGCTACTCACTCAAGTGTGTAAGTATCTCAGCTTCTGCCGTAACTTGGAGTTTTTCTGGAGCACTCAGTCATTCACTAAAGTTGTGTTTGTTGAGCATGTACTGAGTACTCATAGAGCCTGTCTTCCAGGAGCCCACAGCTTAGCAGCAAAGAGAGACGTGAACAGGAGCAACAGTTGTCATGAGTATCAATGTGGGAACACTCATACAGTCATAGCCTCCTCACTTTCTCAGGATAACAAGTCTTCCTGCAAAGCCAGCTCCAGAGTTGAAACTGTTCCTTTTCTTGCGGCTTCCATGTCTGCTGCCCCCAGCTCAGAATCTGGGCCCCTTCAGCCTTTGCATGGATGCAGGGAGTTGCAGTTTCAGGAAATAAGGATCACTATAAGCCCCACGGTCTCCAGGGACTTCTATCAGTGCCCTGAGGAGGCCATTTTTATTCATGGGAAAGGCTCCTCGCAGATGTTCATGACATTTTTGTTAAACATTTAGTAGTGTTTCAACAATTACTTCAACGAGGTGGGTGGGAAACAAGAGAAAAAGAAAAGAAGAGAGAGTTGAAAATGAAGATGTCTATTTAAAAAAATTCTAAATTTGTATTCAACTAGAAAAATATTGAGATTTGTCCTAGCAAAAAGTAAGCTGAAAATGTCAGGTCCAGGCACTTTATTTCACAGTACTTTACAGTCAAAAGACATTCATTCTCTCAAATGTGCCTATGCCTGTTACTTCCACTTATAAGTCAACTTTAAGAACTTAGGGATTATAACAGAGAGCAAGATAATTTCCATTATGAAAAACAACAACAACAAAATCCAAAATCATGACTTGCAAACTTGTTTGTGATAGTAATGATTATTCAGCCATCCTAAATTCCACATAATCTAATAAAAATGGCTGTGAGTGGACACTCAATGGAAATGTATACGTATAGTTAGATTCATTAAATTCAGATCTGCATTTCAATAACACCGGACTAGGGGAAACATGCTTATTTTCCAAATCTTACTCTTTAAACCAGCTTCATTTAAATGCAATCTCTTTTTAAAAATATCTCAGTCATTTTAACATTGACATTAATAGGAAAAACTAGTAATTTTAAATGAAACTTTCCAGAAAGCCCTTCATACCTGGTCTGCTTATACCTTTGAATGTAAAATAGTGTTTTAGAATTTCATCAGCTGAATGAGCAGAACAGATTTAAATGCATGCATAATTATTTTACATAGTACACCTGGTAGCTTTGATTTCTCACACTGGAGTTACTTTTCTTTTTTTTTTTTTTTCAATTTGGGATGGGTTTATTAGGATATAATCCCATCATAAATCGAGAAGCATCTGTATATCACTTTGAGTTTCTGGTGTAGATTGCATTTCCCCATGTAATTCTAGGTCTAGCCACATAAGCATTTCTAAAAGTTAAGTGCAAAGTATGTTGGAAACATTATACCAATGGAAGAAGAGACTTCAATCTGATGACGTCATATACTCTCAAAAACACCATGGCTTTTTGATGAATTACCAATATGTAGTTCAGAGATTGCAAACTGGCAGTTTTCAGATAAAAATCCACCCTATGTTATTTTCCTCTTAAAATGTTCTGTGTTTAAATTTAATTGTAATTAATTACCAACATTTCATAATAGTGGGATCTCAGGTAAACGTTAATATTCTGTCCTCCTCTGCTTTTGTTAGAAGATTTGCTCACCCTTTGGCCTGAGTCCTATAGGGAAACAATCAGCCCCAGCTGAGAATGCACCTTTCGACCCTGCAAGAGCTTCTAGGTTCAGTGTGGTCCCTGTGGTTTCCCACACCTCACGCTTTACCGCTTGCTTTTCACTCAGGTATTAGAGTTTATCACCCTGAGAAGATTTTAAAGCTTGTTGTGCTAGGCTATCATCTGAGCTCATCCAGAACCAAACCCAATACACTATGTGCCTGTATGCTGATTCCTACAGTAATTTATAATTTATAGCATACAATGTTTGAAGAATGTCGAAGTGTTATGAGTTTTCTTTACCACTGCCACCAATAAAACCAGAAGCAGAAGCTGCTGCCCAGTTTCTTTCTTTCTTTTTGTTTGTTTGTTTTGAGATAGAGTCTCACTTTGTCACCCAGGCTGGGGTGTAGTGGTATAATCTCCGCTCACTGCAACCTCTGCCTCCCCAGCTCAGGTGATTCTCCTGCCTCAGCCTCTCAAGTAGCTGGGATTACAGGCATGTGCCACCACACTGGGCTAACTTTTATATTTTAAGTAGAGATGGGGTTTCACCATGTTGGCCAGGCTGGTTTCAAACTCCTGACCTCAGGTGATCCACCCACCTTTTGGCCTCCCAAAGTACTGGGATTACACGCGTGAGCCACCACGGATCACTTGAGGTCAGGAGTTCAAGACCAGCCTGGCCAACATGGCAAAATCCCATCTCTATAAAAAGTATAGGTGGCACGAGCCTGTAATCCCATCTATCTGGGAGGCTGAGGCACAGGGAACTTTAAGGATTTTGATCTTAAGGAATTCTGGCTTTTTAGGATTTCAGCATTTGGGATGATGGTATTGGAGACTGTATCTTCTGGGATTGTGATTGACACCTGTGTGGAGGGCAAGTTAGATATTAAATTTGAGTTCAATTGAACATAGACACAAACAGTGGTCACCAATCTACATAGATGCATAGATTTAAAACGGTATTTATTATGGGAATTCACCAGTCACCAGGTTGTGTGCGTCCCTTGAGGCATTCATCGAGCATTGTTTCAGAGAAACCTCTGTTTCAATTTATTCCTATATGTTAGTTATTGAAAAACAACAGACAATCACAAAAAGAGGTTGATGTTTTTGTGTTCCTTGAGCCCTTTTGTGAAGGGCCCTGGTGACTTGACCTCATGCCAAACAACTCTTTACAAAATGAGCTAGGGTCCCAGACTGCACTGAAGCTCTATGAGACCTCTCCTTGTCTGTATACAGAAGAGTGTCCAACTCTGGATTCCAGGCTATTACTTCCTAGTCTGGTGGTGAATCCTCCATAGTCTGGTGAGTGTAAATATATATATATATCTTTTCCCTTCTCCCTTTCCCATTGCAATTTGCTTATTAAATCGTTTGCTTATTATATCTGCATCGCCGTTTACATGGGATAAGTCTTGTTTACACTTAAAGGTATTGTGTGTGTGCCTTTTCTTCTCCCCTTGTACTTTTCATGCACAGAACAACCTAATAGATCTATCTTCACCACTGTAAGTGGGCATTATCTAATCTGTCGACAGGCCGAATACAACAAAAAGGCTGAGAAAGGGTGACTTTTCCCTTTTCCTTCTTGAACTGGGATATCTGTTTTATCCTGCCCTAAGACATTGGAAGTAGTGGTTATCGGGACTTCCTACTACAGGCTTTACACCAGTGGCCTAGTCTCCGTCCTTTGGACTTAGACTGAGAGTTATACCCTGCCCTGCTTCTCTGGCCTTTAGACTCAGAATAAATCATACCACTGATTTCCAGATTTTTCAGCTTGCAGATGACACATTCTAGGATTTATCAATCTCTATAACTGCATGAATGAATTCCCATTTAAAAATATCCTCTTAAATCTACACATCTATATCTATATATTATATTATATCTATCTATCTATCTATCTATCTATCTATCTATCTATCCATCCATCCATCCATCTATCCATCCATCCATCACATTGGTTCTGTTTCTCTGGTGAACCATTAATACCTTATTTACTGTACAACTCAGTATCTTATGATGGACACTTTAAACTGGTCACCCTAACACCATCCTCCTACTTCTCCTTTTTTATTTTTGAGACGGAGTCTCGCTCTGTCACCAGGCTGGAGTACAGTGGCATGATCCGGGTCCACTGCAACCTCTGCCTGCAGGTTCAACTGATTCTCCTTCCTCAGCCTCCTGAGTAGCTGGCAATACAGGTGTGCACCACCATACCCAGCTAATTTTTGTATTTTTAGTAGAGACTGGGTTTCACTATGTTGGCCAGCATGGTCTCAATCTCTTGACTTTGTGATCCACCCACCTCAGCCTCCCAAAATGCTGTGATTACAGGGTGAGCCACTGCGCCCAGCCTCCTTCTTCATCTTTCTTTACTATACAGACTGAGAAGCAAAAATACTTTGCAGATTCTCTTGCAACTAAGCATCACGTGACCCAATTAAAGTTACTTATGAACATTTTTAGGGAAAGCAGCTCTATTCAAATTAAAAGCAAAGGTTTATGAGAATAAGGCTGTTGGTACTATCCTCTTTTACCTCCTTGAAATATAGACATAAAGTGTGGTGATAGAGCAGCTATTTCATTCCCATACAACAGGGATCAACTACTGAAGCTAGCGAAGACAGAGAGAAGGAGCCTGGGCTCTTGAATGCAACATGAGCCACGGCACCACCGATGGCCAATATCCAGACTTCTTTTTCATGAAACCATAACTTTTTAAATATATTTATAGTATTTAATATGGATTTATGTTAGCTGGAGCTGAAAACAAAATCTCATGTTACCTCCTCCTCATTGAAAGCCTTGGGCTTAATTCTGTCAATAAAGCAATTTCTAAAATCAACACTTTCCTGATTATTTCTCCCCATGACACCTAGAGAACTCCACTAACCATCAATAAACACAGATACAGCAGTGTATCGTGGAAAGATAATGAGCTTGAGTGTGGTTACCTTAGGCTGAATCTTTATTTAGCTGCTCCTAGTTAAAGGCAGACGCAGTGCTTCTCATGATGCAGTTATGGCTCCCCGCCACCACTGTGTGAGTTGCTTTATTTCTCTGTTGTTCTGTGTCTGTGACATCATATGTCATGGAGAGATCAAGGATAATTTAAAAACTCCAGTGCACTGAGCATTCAGTCTTGCTCTTCTAATCTTCAGGCGGGAAGTCTTTCTTCCTGCGATTTAGCTCAGAAGCTAGGAGCTTCCATGTAGTAACACATTCCTGGGGAAAGCATCTGGACAGTGCCCGCAGCTGTGGCTCTTTGTTTTTCTCCAACTCAGAGCGTTGTACTGGAAATTAGGGATTATTATGTGGAAGCTAATAACACTCTACAGCCGCATGTGAACTGCTAGCCTGTTGGAACTACCTTGCAAATAGTCTATGATTAAAAAATTAAGAAAACACCCATGTGAATTTAGCTAATCTAAGCCCATGCCAGATGATAGTTTTGAAAAACAGCATTAAATTGAAATAGGCCAATTGTTTTCACAATTGTGTCAAATAATGTTTTTCTACTGGCCTGAGCCAGCAAAAATAACCTCCTTATAAAAAAAGTATGATTAATAAAAGATGAGCATTTTAAATTCAGTTCTCCTTGCTCTTCCAAATCCTAATTACAATTATTTCTTGTAATCATGCAAAAAAAATTATTTTCAAAAAAGTAACCAAAAAGTCAACAAACCAATCTTGTTTGACAGTAATATTGACAATATCATTGTTTTCCATTTGTGATTTGTAAACATCTAATTTAGATATGTTTTGTCCCAGGTTTTACCAATAATTAAATTTGCAAAACAGAATGATATGCCATCTCCTCATCACCTATTTTAAAGAGTCTCTGCATATTTTCTATCATTGTTTTTTTCTGGAAAATATCACAGTTTCCTCACTGATGAGTTAGGAGGTTTGCATGATAGTGAACAAATATCACCCCAGGAACAAAAGTACATGTCTTTTGTGTCATCTTTAAAAATCTCTTATTTGTACTAAAAAACATAAAGTCATTAGTATGCACAGAAAAGATAGTTTGAGTTTAATACACTGCCTTCTAAATTATTATTTGATAATGGTTTAAACATTGCAATTATTTGGCTAGATGAAGTGGTATCATTTTATCTTTTTATTGTGATGTTATTCATATTATACAAGTCACCCTTCAAGTTTGCAATTCATTTTTTTTTTCAGTATTTTCACAGAGCTATACAACTATCACCACAAGCAATTTTCAAACATTTTCATTATCTCCAAAATAAATTTTATACATATTAACATTCTTTCTCCCACCCCAAAGATCTAGGTAGTTTACCTCCTGTATTAGTCCATTTTCATACCACTGATAAAGACATACCTGAGACTGGGCAATTTACAAAAGAAAGAGGTTTATTGGACTCACAGTTCCACATGTCTGGGGAGGCTTCACAATCATGGCAGAAGGCAAGGAGCAGTAAGTCAAGTCTTACATGGATGGCAGCAGGCAAAAGGACAGAGCTTGCGCAGGGAACACCCCCACCTTATAGAACAATCAGATCTCATGAGACCCGTCCACTATCACGAGAACAGCATGGGAAGGACCTCCCATCATGATTCAGTCGCCTCCCACTGCGTCCCTCCCTCAATACGTGGGAATTCAAGACAAGATTTGGGTGGGGACACAGCCAAACTATATCACCTCCTAAACCCATAACACTCTAGGAAATGACTAATCTACTTTCAGTCTCTACATATTTACCTATTCTGAGCATTTTTTATAAATGGAATGTATGTAAGTAAACTTCAGCGACTAGCTTCTTTCAATGGGCCTAATATTTTTAAGTTCATCCATGTTGAATCAAAACTTTATTCCTTTTAATGACTGAGTATTTTTCTATTATATGGATAAACTACATTCAAATTATCCACTTATCATTGCCATTTGGGTGGTTTTCCTTTGGAGCTATTGTTAGTAATGGTGTTATGAACATTAATGCACAGGTTGTTGCATAGCTGTCCTCATTTCTCTTGGGTACATGCCTTGGAGTGGAATTGCTAAACTGTACACTAAATATTTTGGGAAATTACCAAGCTATTTCCAAGGTGAATTATTAGACCCTAGAATACAAGCTATGTGGCTGTATGCAACTAGAATATCTTTGTTGGGAAATCAGATATGTTCCTAGTACTCTGCAAGGTAATAGATTGACATTGGTTTATCCAATAAAATAGTTATGGTACCTACCCTTGTGCAGTGTAACAGCTAATAGCTGATTTGCTTAAAGGGTCAAACACAACAACAACAAATCTAAGAAAACCCTTATTCTTCATCAAATAAAAATTATGTATATAGTTTACTTCAAATACAAAATGCATGCCCTTTGGCTTTTTTTTTCTGTGTGTATTTACTAATTGGATTTATCCACTAAGCAGACCCTAATCCTCAATTTGACTGTCTTTCTGCAAAGACATAGCATCATTTCTATTCTTTGGGCATATAATTGGAACGGATGGAGAACGTAGTTCTTTGAGTTAGAAAACCAGTACATTGCTTTATTTCTGTCCATAGAAAAGTCAATACATTTTCCAGTCCAACTTGATTTTCTTTTCATTATGTTGCTAAACATATTTCTATGATCCTACTTGGAGTTATGAGGAACCACAGGAAACATTAAATGGAAACATGCCGAGATCACATGGCCAGACATCCTGGCAGCCTTGGACTTTGTGGACCTCATTTGCATGTGCAACTCAGATTAGTTTAATGAGAAATAATGTTCACCCAGCAGCAAGTGAAAATGGCCTCAAGTCTAAAGTTGCATGCTAACTTATATTTACTTTTCCCCTATTATTGCTCTTCTTCGATTTGTAATTCAAGGCTCTGGTTTAGATACCTTACAGAGGCTGATACTTCAGTGGTGGGTGGAAAGACATCCATCTGTCTTAGATTAATAATGGCCTTAATATGCCTGGAGGCTTTGCTCTTTGTGCCTTATGATCGATTAAGCAAGTTTGCTCTTCCATGCCTCTAGGCTCAGACATGAAGTCTGTCCAATATAGCAAGAGCTAGTCCCTACAGCCTTGAGTTAGGATTGCTAAAAACACTCAGAACCAGCAGCCAGTAGCCTGCTGGGCTGTGCTCACAGCATACAGACCACTCCTCTGCAGCAATTCTGTGCAGCTCCAACCCCAAACCCAAAACCAAATATGAAAGTTTTAACTGCCCTCTGCAATTGGCATTTTCTCTAATGGCCTACTGCTTCTCTGCTTTGCCCATTTAGTGCTGACCTGGACAGTGTTAAAAACAATAGTTGCTTATGTAAATTCAAAATCTGGATGCATTCACATTAAGTGCCATATACCTGGTATCTCCTGGAAAACCTATGATATTTGGCAGTTCCAGGACTATGCATGTGCCTAGTGACAAACAGGGAGAAAAAAAGACAGTTTCTGCATCCGTAGGGTATGAAATCTGTAGTGCCCATAGTCCTGCTGCCTTGGTCTGACCAGCTTATTTTTATCAGTATGGACCTAGCAAGCATATGAGTTTATGACTTTTAATTCTATCTGTATCTCATAGATGCATAGTTCTATACTTATCCATTTTATTTGAGCCCATATATTCAATGGCATTTTATACAAACCCCTCTTTCAAAAAATGACTTGAGGATGTCCATACCCATTCAACCAGCAGCTGTTCTTCATGGTTAAGGGTAGGCACTGTGAAGTCAGACTGTCTTGTTTTGTGCCCTACCACTGATGCTTACACGCTGTATGACCGGGACAAGCCTCTGTTTCTCTGAGCCTCAGCTTTCCTCTTCTGTACAATAGAGATACCAATGTTTCTTTCTACTTAGAGTGACCGTACGGAATAAATTAGAGAGTACAGGTGAAACACTTAGCACGCAGCTTTGCGTAAAGGAACTCTCAGTGTTTGCTGCTACTGGTGCTCCTGTCATCACTGCTGATGCTGTCGATTATTTTGCTCAGCAGCAATGTATAGAGCCGGTGTTATGTCAGGCATTGCCAACCACTTCCTTCATTCTAACCTAGTCTCCATCCTACAGCCAAAATGATGCTTTAACCACAAATCAGATGGTGCTGCCCCTGTTTAAAAGAAATCTTGATGTCTTCCTCCAAACTATGGCATCCTCAGACATTCACTTCTCTGTCCACCCTCCTCCTTCTGTGTGATATCTCATCTTCCAGCTCCAACTGAGGTAAGAGACTGGCAGGACTTCTTTTCTAATCACAACTCTGCTGACCAAAACAGGATCTAGTTCAGATGGGACGAAGTGAAGAAACTGGCTAAAACCAGCAGATGGTGCTGAAAACAATCCCTAGCTGCCATCACTGTACATTAGCATAAGACACTCGCACCAGAGCTATGACAGTTTACAAATGCCATGGCAACAACCAGGTAGTCACCACCCCTTTCCATGACAATGACCTGGAAGTTACCAGCCCTTTCCCAGAAAGTTTGAAATAACCCACCTTCAATTTGCATTAAACACCCCTTACTTTGCATGTAATTGAAAGTGGGTAAACTTGGGTATGAATACAGTTGACCAATAGCCTATAGGCTGCTGACTCCGGGCACACTGACCCTGAGTTAGCACTGCTCCACGAGAAACAGTACCATTCAATAAATGATTGCTGTTTAACACCATTAGCTCACCCTTGAATTATTTCCTGGGGAAAACCAAGAATCCTCCCAGGCTAAGCCCCAGTTTTGAGGCCCACGTGTCCTGCATCACTGCCACAAGGATCTTCTTCAGTTCCTGGCATCCCCCACGGTCTTTCTTGCTGCAAGCCCTTTAGATGTGCTTTCCCCTCTACCTGGGTCTCCTGTCTCTTCCATCTGCATCTTCCTATCTTCCACTTTTCAATTCATCGTAGTGAGATCAATAATCAGTTTCTCATGCAAGAATTCCCCAACTTCCTTAACAAGGACACATTCTTTCATTATGAACTTTTAAGAAATGTTTTTAATTTTAAATTTTTATAGGTAAATATAGGCATATGTATTTGTGGGGTACGTGAGATATTTTGGTAAGGCATACAATGTATAATAATCACATTAGGGTAAATGGAGTCTCCATCCCCTCAAGCATTTATCATTTCTTTATGTTAGGAACATTCCTGTTATAGTTTTACTTGCTTTATAATGAGGTTTTAGGACTTGCTCTTTCATGATTTACATTTGTTAGCGTCATTATTTAGTACCAATATCCTCCAATGCAGTGCATGCCTCAGGAGGAAATCCTTCACTGTCTAGCCCAGAATTTGGAATCCCACCAGTGAGCAATAGATATTTGAATGAATAATTAATAATGAATTAATAAGACTACAGTAGACTCACATTTAAATACTCAAACTCACTGTAAATATAATTCTGTAATAAATCCTATGTAAAGCAAATCACCTATCTTGAAACTGAAGGGTAACACTGATTTCAGAACACCAGGTTTAGTGATAATGAGGTCCGTCTGAAATGCCGATATTTGGGGAAACATAAAAACAGATCCTTGTGATAGCTGGAGTTCTTTGGCTGAAAATAACTTTCTATTTCTTGGGCTACTGAGGAGGGCCTAAATCCCAGGAGTTATCTTTGTTGTGTCCAGAAGATGAACAACTTTATTCAACATAAAAGTCTCTGAGAAAATGAAGAAAATTCTGTTTTCTCCTTTCCCCTGTATAATGTGCTTCAATATTTAGAGATCTAATGAAACACTGAAACCCCAGAGATGTGAAGAGTCTCTGCAACTCACATTAGGAATTTCTTGTCAATTGATCCTACTCAAATGAAACTAATTTCTCCCTCACTTAAAGATGTTTACAGCACGCATTTCAACAGGAATATGATAAACTCTGTTAACATTATATGCTATATTCATTCTTCTTTTCTTTATTAAGGTGAGTAACTCATATTCTATTAAAAAGCAGGAATCTGGCTGGTTGTAGTAGCTCTCACCTGTACTTCCAGCACTTTGAGAGGCCGGGACAAGGCGGATAACTTGAAGCCAGGAGTTCGAGACCAGCCTGGGCACCATGGTGAAATCCTGTCTCTACAAAAAATACAAAAATGAGCTGGGTGTGATGGCGCATAACTGTAGTCCCTGCTACTCAAGAGGTTAAGGAGGAAAGACTGCTTGACCTGAGAAGTCGAAGCTGCAGTGAACTGAGATCCTGATACTGTACTCCAGTCTGGGTGACAGAGTGAGACCCTGTCCCTGCTCCCCCAAAAAAGCAAGAATCTTTTTTTTTCCTTTACCTTTCTTTGCAGTAGTAACTGTCCATTTGACGCAATTTTGACAAATAATTACTAAGCATACATTTCTAGCGGAGATGGGGCTTCCTGGAGAGCTTCTGTGACACTGATACCTGGGAGACCTAATGGGTATTTCCCTTCCATATTACCCTCGTTTTGCATGGAATGAGGTTGTATTGACCATAGAGGCAGCACACATCTTAAAAATCATGAAGAACAAATAAAAAGAATTGCATAGCCATAACTCTTTGACTCCATTGAGCTTCTGAATGAATGCCAGCATTCTCTAGAATTTTGCATGAGAGAACTATCATCTCTCTTTATGGAATGCTTGTGGAATTTTTCCCATTACTTGCAATAAACACAACCCCGATCAATAGAAAATCAGAAAACTCATCACAATTTGCCATAGATGATAGTTAGTGATGCATATTTCCATTTGTTCTTCCAGATGGAAAGTTCTTAGGGGACAAAAACTATTATTTGGGCCAGGCATGGTGGCTCACGCCTGTAGTCCCAGCACTTTGGGAGGCCGAGGTGGATGGATCACTAGGTCAGTAGTTCAAGACCAGCCTAGACAACATGGTGAAACCTCATCTCTACTAAAAATACAAAAATTAGCAGGGAATGGTGGCACACGCCTCTAATCCCAGCTACTCAGGAGGCTTAGGCAGGAGAATCACTTGAACTTAGGAAGCAGAGGTTGCAGTGAGCCGACGTTGCGCCATTGCACTCCAGCCTGGGTGACAGAGTAAGACTCTGCCTCAAAAACAAAAACAAAAACTATGATTTGTTCATCTGCAGATCCTTATGGTGTTTAGCTTACAGTATGCTATTTTACTTTGAAAGCTAACCCCTGAGGTGGTGGTATTAAGAGGTAGTTAGGCCTTTGGGGGGTGACTGGGTTACCAGGCTCTTTCCTCATGAACTGAATGAGTGACCTTATTAAAGAGGCTGAGGGAACAGGAGGGGTGTTGATCTCACCCTTCTGCTATGTGATGACACAGATGGAAGGTGCTATCTTTGGAACAGAGGAGGAGCCCTCACTGGACACTGAATCTGTTGGTGCCTTGATCTTGAACTTCCCAGTTTCCAGAACTGTGAGCAATAAATTCGTGCTGTTTGTGAATCACACAGTCTAAGGTATTTTGTTATAACAGCCCAAACTGACTAAGGCACCCAATTACGCCATTTTTGTCGTTTTTACATCTGGTTCTATCGATTATATTAGCATCCTAGATAGGTGCTATTTTTTTCCTGCTTCTTTTCATGACTGGTAATTTTGAATTGGATGATAGACATTTTAAATCTTATATTGTGGGATGACGGATATTTTTATATCCCCATAAATATTCTCTAATGTGTTCTGAAACACAGTTATTTTTTACTTAGAATAAGTTTGCTTTCTTGGGCCTTGCTTTTAAAGTTTGTTAATGTGAGTTTAAATTATATTTTATTCTGATGAAAATTCACTCTCCTACAGGATGAGCATCCCTAATCTGAAAATCTGAAATTCTAAATGCTCCAGATTTGAAAGTTTTTGAGTGCCACATGACACCATAAGTCACTCTGAACACATTATTTATTTTCATTGTATTAATGGCATGTCATATTTTTTAGTTCTTAAGTATTTACATGTGAATAAGTATAAGAAAATATTTGGGCCAAGTATGGTGGCCCATGCCTGTAATTCCAGCACTTTGGAAGGCCAATGGAGGAGGATCACTTGAGCTCAGGAGCTCGAGACCAGCTTGGGCAACATAGCGAGATCTGAAGAAAAGTAGTAATCCACCATGGTGGTGCATGCATGTAGTTCTGGGTACTCAAGAGGCTGAGGCAGGAGGATTGCTTGAGCCTGGAAAATTGAAGCTTCAGTGAGAAATGGTTGTACCACACCATTCCAGCCTAGGCAAAAGAGGAAGACCCTGTCTCACAGAGAGACAGAGGGGGCTAGAGAGAAAGACAGAGAGAGAGAGAGAGACAGAGAGAGAAAGAGAGAATAACTGCATATCAGTAGCACACAAATTCAGAATCAGGAATGATAGCTTTGGCAAACATTCACAGACCGACCATCCACATAGGTTGCTGAGATAGTGACACCTTGGCTTTCTGTTCAATGTACACAAACTTATTTTCATGCACAGAACTATTAAAATACTGTATAAAATTACAATGTTGTAAAAAATATTGTATAAAATTACCTTCAGGCTATGTGTATAAGGTGTATATGAGACATAAATAAATTTTGTGTTTAGACTTGGATCTTATCACCAGGATAGCTCTCTCTCTCTATATATATATATATTTTTTTCAAATTTTATGTGTGTGTGCGTGTGTATATATATGTGTGTATATATATATACACACATATATATACATGTATATATATATACATTATATATATACATGTGTATATACACGTATATACACATATATATACACATTATATATATACACATATATATACACATTATATATACACATATATATATACACATATATATACACATATGTATATACACATATATATATACACATTATATATATACACACGTGTATATACATGTATATACACACACACACACACACACACACATAAAATTTGAAAAAATACCGAAAATCCCAAACACTGTGGTCCCAAGTGTTTCAGGTATGGGATACTTAACCTGTACCAAAGGAATAGCTTTCTGAGGACTCTATTTGATTTCCCAATTATTAAAAGGCATTTACATTTCTCTCTAGTTGGAGCAAACTCTAATCCAAAGCCTGTATGACTTCATGCCTTCTGAGTATAATCTGCATACTTCTTTCTAGGCACCCCTCTCTGGCCTCAGATGGTTTGCAGATTAGAACTCAGACAACCCCTCCAGGGAGCTCCTCTTCAAGTGTCAACAAAATTCTTCTGTGTTGCTCCCTCCACTCTTGTTATTTTTCTCACATAATTGTTATCTTGGCTTATCTAAGCTGCATCTCCTCAACTCAGTGAAACCATAAGCCATTCTGTTCTGTGCTGCAGGCTACCTAACCCCCTAATAATTGGGATAATTACAGGGTTTACTTGTTCCTGTCTCTGGGATCAGTGTCTTGCACTACCTGGTATCCAATGCCTAGAAATCAGTTTTTCATTTGTTTGTTTTTGTTTTTCTTGTTGTTTTGAGTCAGAAGGTTAAATTCAGTCTCCATACTCCTTTGCAACCAGAAGAAGTACCTTTTGCAATTATTTTAGAGAAGTACTTGTAGTGATCAGTATTCTGGTATCCACAAAAATACTGAAAATTATTCCAAAAATGTCTTTCTTTTTTTAGATAGAGTTTCACTCTTATTGCTCAGGGTGGAGTGCAATGGCGCAATCTCAGCCCAATGCAACCTCCGCCTCCTGGGTTCAAGCCGATTAATACCCCTGGAATTGCACAGAAAAGAGATAATGACCTTTCCCTCCAAACATACCTTACACTGAAGGCTCTAGGCTAACAGGCCAAGGTCAGAGATGTTGAAGGAGGCTGGATGCCCCCAGACGACTTGCCTCTTCAGAATTGCAGACGGCCCCAACCTGAATTCTAATGGGCATCCCAATGAGTGGGCACCAAGTTGAAGACCCTTCTCCGGGCCTCAATTTCTCTCTTCTCTTTTGTACTTTGATCTCTGTTCTAAAATCCTACCTTTTATAGGAACAGCTGGAGCATGTGGGCAGATGTTGGCTCAAATATTTCCTGTAGATTGTCCATTTCAACTCCGACTGGGCCACTGTTTTCAACAGAGCACCCGGAGAGGCGGAAAGCAGCCATGCCCTGAAATGTTCAAGGGACACCAAAAATGCTTTGGAATCTTAATCAAGACATCTGGTGAAGCCATCTCTAACATAGAATCTAATTTGAGATGAAACATAACCGTATGTAAATAAAATACATCTTAAGTTGGTACAGCAAAGTCCACTAACTATAATGACCTATTCGTTTTAAATGTTTGAACTAAAAGATGATTTACAACTACGTAAACTCTAAAATATTAACTTAAAAAATAATTTTGTATTTAGAAAACAGATATAAAGAATAATAAAAATAATAAACAAGTAGAATTAAAAAATAAAATGTAGCCGAATACAAATTAGTTATACAAAAATCAATAGCATAACAATATCATAATAATCGTAAAAAGGACCTGAAAATGCAATTGGGAAAAATATCTCTAAAGTGCCAAATTTTATGTAATATCTAGAAAAAATGAACAAAATCTTCAGTCTTTCCTTATCAGTGTAGCTGTCCTTAGAGATACAGTCTTAGACCTGAATTCTAACTCTTGAGATAAGTCTGTATTTCCTGATGTCT
This sequence comes from Cacajao melanocephalus, assembly GCA_963573385.1. Taxonomy (NCBI): domain Eukaryota; kingdom Metazoa; phylum Chordata; class Mammalia; order Primates; family Pitheciidae; genus Cacajao; species Cacajao melanocephalus. Next base: position 13,033 of record CAUYLG010011728.1, on the reverse strand, counting down.
GCTACCATATCTCTTCCTTTCCCTGGATTAGCAGAGAATGCAAAGCAAACACCTCTCTATAAAATTACAAAACTCTGAAAATTCAGTATATAAATTCTGAAATGATTAGTAAGGGATATTTACAATATTTATGTATTGTCAAAATGTTGGTAGTTTACACGATCAGAAGTAAATGACATTTTGATCATATTTTCTAATTTAATTTGCATTTTTAATTGTGGTTTTTAATTCTAATTCGATTTTTATGTGAAATTTCAAACATTATAAAAATCAGAAGATTTTTTGCAATTTTATATAGTTTTCATGTTATTATAAAGGAGATATAAAATCATAATAGAAACTACAAAAATTGAGAACAAAAGAAAATATCAAGTGATAGATAATTTTTATGTGTGCATGCATCTATGTTTATGTGTTTTATGTGCATACCAATGTAATTAAATTTTTTTAAAGAAGAGGAAACATTTATTGGCTCTGATAAAATGAGCACATTGACTGATGTGCCCCTTTGCTTTGTGGCACATGTCAGCACCAGGAGATAAGTTCTGAAGATTTATTATTTCATTGTGGCTCTTTCAGGTTGGGGAATTATTTATTTTCTTTTCTCTTATTTGAGCTGACCTTGATTTCATAATTCTGAAGACAGTAAAATTCATCTTTTGTCTTACAAGGCATATGACTGCTTCATACTTTCATTTTTTAGACTGTATTATGAAAATATAAAGGACTAAATCAAGTACATTTGTCTAATCATCTGTTTTGTCTTGGATGCAGCAACATTGCTACATCTATTCATCATTAAATAGGCAAAAGTATAATCATATACTCTCACTTAAGTACAAGAAAGACTTGGAAATACAGTTTCCTGTGAACCCAGAAAGCGGAGACTATAGGATACAGAAAGATCACTGCAGTGTCTAAGTGATGCATTTGCCCTACAGATACACACATTGTTTCCCAATAGATCTGTCATATTTTAAACATCTTCTCTTGGTTGATGATGTTGGTCTGTAACCAATACATAGGAAATTTTTGAAATTAAGATTATTTTTAATATGCTCTTTTCCTTTGGCATAACAAGCTGTAGAGATAAAGCTGGAAGTCCCTGAAGCTGTCTTTACTAACAAGCTGAAGAAATGTTATAAATATGAAGGTCCCAAACAGAAGGCAGATCTTATGACACCTTTAACTATTGCCTCCCCAAGCTAACTTTGCCTGAAGTCTGTCATACACCTGGATTTTCCAGTTATATGAGACAGTTTACATTTTACAATTTTAAAGTTTAAAAATACATGGGTGTTTTAATAATATTATATCTTTAATCCTCGAACATGAGTGTCTATCAGTGCTTACAACAGTGATCTACAGATTTAATGCAATCTCAAAATTCCAATGCATTTTTTACATGTCAAGTAACTTTATTTTTGTTTATCCTTCAGCTTTCCGTCTTCTTTCCTTGAGCAGCATTTGTCTTGTTTTGATACTTACCTAACCTCATATTAGAAATGTAGTGCAAATTACTTAGTGATTCCACTTTGAATCTGTCACCATGTGACTAAGATGTTTTGAATACAGGTCTAACCATATGCCATATAAAACTTCAGGAACTCGTACTGTCTCTTCTTTCACAGAAATTTTACCTCTATCCTGATGTAGTTGAGTTGATTAAGAAAATTAAAGGCCATGGGCCATGGGCTTTCATAAACATGACAAAGGGAAAATTTTTTCCAACTACCTCTATGCAATAAGAAATCTTTCTTTCAAGTACCAAATCAATTTCTTTACCCCTATAATATATTCTACATAATTTGATAGCTTTCAAATAGAATACATTAATAACTAAATATCATAAAATTATGACTATGAAAATAGAATAAACGAAATAATTCAAATAATGAGTAAAAATGAAAGGGCATTTATTATGAATTTTGAAATCAGTATATAATTATATATTTATTACTATACATACATAATATCACAGCCAAGAAGGTTAACTATAATTTCAAATTTTTAGCGACTTCGGTTATTCTATCACATTTGAAAATATTCACTCTTACTATTTACTTCAAATAGTGACCTATACATTTGTTTACACAATAATATTTAAGGGCCTTTTCTTCTTCAGGATAATAAAAAATTAAATGATGTAGTGAAGATTCTACTAAAGAAAATTTACTTTTTGAAAATGGCTTCTGCACTGAAGACCTGTAAGTTAATTTTCAAATCTTCCCAAGACCTCTCTGTTCAAAGAAATATCAGCCTTGTAATAATTTATGTGAATACTTTACAAATAAAAAATTAATCCACAAGACTGTGTTACCATAATCACTAATTTTAGCAAGCCTCCCAAATATTTTCTATATCATTTTTCTTGATTATAAAATGTCAACAATATGGACACACTCTTAATATAACAGTCTATTGAATTACATTAGTTTCCCATCAACCCACCAAAGTCATTTAATAATTATATTGGCTATTTCTACTGCTCGGGGAGAGGCTCTTCCACTAAGAGCTCCCATGGTTTCCACTGCCTCATGTTTCTCGCCGGACTTAGTTCATTTGCAGTGTGAAGAATCACTTCTTGTGCTTGACCACCTTGAAGTTGATCTTCCAATTTCTTAACATCTGGTTCCACTTTACCCATAGCCAGCTTCTCCTTTATAATCTGTTCTGTATACTTTCTCTCTGCTGCATTTTTAGGGATTTACTCAAGAACATCAAGAATCTTTGTGTACCATATTCTTAGCCTCTTCCATTTTAGCAGTCCGTCTGTGGGTGCTTTGCTCCTGTGGACTCCCAAATACAGCTGGTCCCACAGGGCCAAGTGGTCTTCTTCAGCACACCCAACATGACAGTGCTCCCAATGCATTTTTTACAGAATCAGTTAAAAAAATTCCAAAAATGCAAAAGGGACCGCAACAGATTCAGATAGCCAAAGCAATCTCAAGTAAGATGAACAAATCTGGAGGCATCACACTTTCTGATTTTACAATACGTTAAAATGCTAGAGCAATCAAAGTGGTTAGTCATGACATAAAAACAGACAGGTAGACCAATAGTAAGAACACGAAGCCCAGGAAGAAATCCACATATTTACTGTCAACCAATCTTCATCAAAGTTTCTACAAACAGACAGTGGGAAAAGGATAGTCTATTCAATAAATGGTGTTAGGAAAATCAGATATCCCCATGCAGAAAAATGAAATTGGACCATTATTAAACATCATATACAAAAATAAGTTCAAATGGCTTAACTATTAAGTGTAAGACTGAAACAACATAGCTATAAGAAAACAGAAAAGTCTTCTTGATTTTGGTCTGAGTAAAGGTATTTTCGATGTCACATCTAAAGCACAGACTGAAAAAGTAAAACAGACAAGTAGGATTGCATCAAACTAAAATGCTTCAGTACAGCAAAGGAAACAATCAACAGATTGAGAATGCAATCTATGGAGAGGAAAAAATATTTGCAAACTATACATTTGGTAAAGAGTTAATATACAAAATATATAATAAACTCAAGCAACTTAATGACACACACACAAAAAAACAAATTAAAAAGTGAGCAAAGGACCTAAATAAACATTTCAGAAAAGATATATGGTGAGTGAATCACAAGGTCAGGAGTTTGAAATCAGCCTGGTCAACATTGGTGATACCCTGTCTTTACTAAAAGAACAAAAAATTAGCTGGGGGTAATGGCAGGCACCTGTAATCTCAGCTACTTGGGAGGCTGAGGCAGGAGAATCGCTTCAAGCTGGGAGGCGGAAGTTGCAGTGAGCCCAGATCATGCCACTGCACTCCAGCCTGGGCGACAGAGTGAGACTCCATCTCAAAAAAATATATATATGCAAACGACCAACAGGCATATAAAAAGGTGCTCAACACCACTCATCATCGGGGACAAGCACATCAAAACCACAGTAATATACCACCCACAACTGTTAAAATGGCTATTATCAGAAAGACAGAAGACAATTGTGGGCAAGGAGACAGAGAAAAGGAAATTTATGTATGCTGTTGACAGGAATGTAAATTGGTACGGCCATTATGGAAAGCAGTATGAATCTTCTCCTCCCTAAAAATAGAAGTAGTAGATAACCCAGCAATGTCTCTGCTGGGTAGCTATCCGATGAAATTTAAATCGGTATGTTGAAGATAGATATATCTGTACTTCCATGTTCATTCCAGCATTAGTCACAAAATCCAAGATATGGAAAACAATATCTGTTAACAAGAGAACAGATGAAGAAAATGTGATAAACACAAACATACTCACATATGTGTATGTATCTGTCAATATGTATATATACACACACACAGACAGACACCATACACATATACAATCCTGCTCCACATAACGCCACTTCAGTCAATGACTAACCACATATACAGCGGTGCTCCCATAAGATTATAATGGAGCTAAAAAAATTGTATCACCTAGTGATGTTGCTGTAGTAACATCATAGCACATATTTTTCTCTTTTTCTTTTTCTTTCTTTTTTGTAAATTTAGCATAGCCTGGCCAGGCTTGGTGGTTTACACAAGTAATCCCAGCACTTTGGGAGGCCAAGTTGGGATGGTCACCCGAGGTCAGGAGTTTGAGACCAGCCTGGCCAACGCGGTGAAACGGTCTCTATTAAAAAACACAAAAATTATCTGTGCATGGTGGTGCATGCTTGTAATCCCAGCTACTCTGGAGGCTGAGGCAGGAGAATCACCTGAACCCAGGAGGCGGAGGTTGCAGTGAGCTGAAACTGAGCCATTGCATTACAGCCTGGGCGACAAGAGAAACTCCATCTCCGAAAATAATAATAATAATAATTCAGCATAGCCTAAGGATACAGTGTTTATAAACTCCATGGTAGTGTGTATTAATGTTCCAGGCCTTCACATTTACTCACTCACTGACACACCCAGAGCAACTTGTAGTTCTACAAGATCCATTAATGGAAAGTGCCCTAAGTGTACCATTTTGAAATCTTTTATAGTGTATTTTTACTGTATTTTAAAAATGTTTAGATACGTTCAGATATGCAAATATTTACCATTGTGTTACAATTGCCTGCAGTATTCAGTAAAGCATCACACTGTACAGATTTGTAGCCTAGGTGTATAGTATAGTAGGCTATATCATCTATGTTTGTGTAAGTCCACTCTGTGATGTTTGCACAAGGATGAAATCTTCTAAGGACGCACTTCTCAAAATGATCCCCATCATTAAATGATGCATGACTGTATATTTGCATAAATACATACACATAACATATGAATACATAATATATATGTGATGAAATATTATGTATGTACATATATAATGGAATATCATGTGGCCTTTATAAAGAAGAGAATCTTGTCAATTGCAACAATATGCATAAACCTGGATGACAATGTTAAGAACACAATATGTTTCTGAAACCATCTATAAAATTTCTGCTCTCCCCTCCAGTAAAAGAAGCCAGATATAAAATGACAAATACTATTTGACCTCATTGTATGTGGAAAGTGAAATAGTCAAACTCATAAAAGCAGGCAGTAGAATGGCGGTTGCCAGGGGCTGATGATGGATGAAATAGGAAACGCTGGTCAAAGGGAGCAAACATGAATTTATAAGATGAACACATTCTGGACATCTGCCGTATGGCAATGTAAATGTAGTTAATGGTAGTAAATTGCACACTTGAAATTTGCAAGAAGGTAGATCTTAAGTGTTCTCTCAACACACATACACACACACGAAAGGTCATTGTAAATAAAATGATAGATACGTTAATTATGGTGATTATTTAATAGTGTATTTGTATATCAAAACATCAAGTTGCATAATTTACACTATATTTGTTTGTATCAAGTTGCCCACATTAATTATATATTTAAATATATATATACATAAATTTTGAGACAGAATCTCACTCTGTCACCCAGGCTGGAGTGCAGTGGCATAAATCTCAGCTCACTTGCACCTCTATCTCCTGGATTCAAGCAATTCTCCTGCCTCAGCTTCCCAAGTAGCTGAGATTACAGGTGCTTGCCACCACACTGAGCTAATTAAAATATGGAATTTTATTTGCTAGTTATATCTTAATAAAGCTGGAAAAACTTTTCTGCATAATAGAGGCCCATAGTCAATGTAATTATAAATCATTTTAATGAAGCACAATAATGTGGCATAAACCTTTGATTTTTACTAAATATATATACATATACATATACACACACATATAGTTTCAGTACTAAAGAGGATTTTAGAGGATTTTAGAGGATTTTCATTTCCTGTGAAGATAAACTGAGGTCCAGCAACATGAATTGGCCTGACAAGAAACTCACACATCCTAACCCCTGAATTACAATCTAATAATATTGCTAGTACTTCAGGATAGTCTTGAGTGATCCTGAGGAGATATTAGGAGTAATTCAGCGAGAATGAATTTACCACTCCCTGTTTTCATAGTATTTGACACTCCACTTAAAATGCATTTGAGATCTGGAGTCTCTGACAATGACTGCTTCCCATAGCAAGTGAGCTGTGGCGAAGAGGAGAAAGTAGAAATTTTCTAGGTATTTTCAGAAGCATACTCCCTCAGTAACATTGTCATATTCAGCCTCTACTTGCAATGGTAAATTTCAGTACGCTTACTTAGATGTCACTGTGTTTTAACCTAGAGTCTTTCTGGAACAAAGGAACTATATGATGCATATGGGGGTTAGAGAAGGGAGTAATGAGGCAAAAATAACAGATTTAAGTCATTTAGCTGAAAGTGAAAATATGTTATTTCAGACATTAAGTCTCTAGACCTTTCCCTGGTGGCCAGAATTCATGTTTTCACAGTTGGAAAGATCAAAAAAAGAAAATAGGACATTTATCTTAAGATTTTGCAGAACAGACAAAAATTAGGCAAATATTGTGGTTGTCTCAATTTACTTTGCTAAAATATTCATCCAAATTTCATTAGTTTGTCTCCTGTGTATCTTTGAATGTAGCTATATCACCATGAGGGCTTGGGCATTCTGATTAGAAAATTAATCATCCCTGATTTAAACATGGCCCTTTTAAAATCTCCTCATCCCACCAGCCTAAATCGCCAAGCTAACAGTCACACTGCTTTCTAGCATTTCCTTTGATGCCAGGTTCAAATGTATTCTCATCTTTATAATGATTATGTGTTTCATGCAAAGTCTTCAAAACTGAAGTCTTGGGGTTTTTTTCCACTTCAGCTCATCACTGCATTCTCGACATGAGTTCTGCCTTTGAATACGTATTTAAAATATTCTGGCTGGGCATGGTGGCTCATGCCTGGATTCCCAGCAGTTTGGAAGACCGAAGCAGGAGCATTACTTGAGCCTAGGAGTTCAAGACCAGCCTGGGCAACTCTTTCTAAAACAGTAAAAATTAGCCAGGCATGGTGGCTTGTGCCTGCAGTCCCAGCTACTCAGGAGGCTGAGGGGGGAGGATCACTTGAGCCCAGGAGGTCGAGTCTGCAGTGAAGTGATCCATGACCACACCACTGCACCACTCCAGCCTGGGTGACCTCATCTCTTAAAACAACAACAACAACAACAACAAAATTCCTTTCATAGCTATTCTTTTCAGTTGTTTCTATGGAACTTGAATATTGTCTACACTTCAAGTGACAAATCATGAGTGTGTGTGTGTGTGTGTGTACAAATACATACAAATATAGTATACATACACACGCACACACACACACATGTGCATACACACACATAAATAGGAGAAGCTTGGAGAGTCAGGAATACCCAGTGGAAAGGCTTAAGCATGTTTACCCTGTCCTTCCTGCATTCTTTAGCTATGAATGGCGTTGGTTGCAGGCATATGAAAGAGCTCTGACTCTCAGTATCTCCCAGTCATGTTTATCCACCCGATGGGCCTTCAAATATAATGGAGGTCTATTCTATTGCTTAATTTTTCAAAAGGATTACTATGATAACATGGTACAATTGAAAAAATACAGTCTTTTTATAAATATGCTGCTACAAATACACAGTTTAGAGGTCCAAAAATATTACAGATCTCCCCAAAGTAAAACTAGATGGCTGATTGCTTCATTTCAAAAAATTATTAAAAAGAATGTGTTTTTAAAAGTGTTTCTAGGACTTCCAATCTACATAGCAATAGCTGAGGAGTTTCTGATATCCTACTTTCTCTAATTATGAGAATAATGAGAATAAGCCAATATGATAATGATTTAAACCAATTGAGTCTTTAATTTGTGACAAACTATTCACATGAATTATCTAATTAAATAAATACTGAAAATAGTCCTGAAAAATAAATACTTTATCTCTACTTTTCACATGTACCCCCAAAACCTAAAATGCAATTAAAAAAAAGAAAGAAAAAGAAATATTAGAAAACTGAGGCAACCTGTTAAGTGCTGTAAATGCTGTCCTATGTTATAAAACCCTGATATCGATTCAGGTGATCTGAGATTGGCAGGCCCCCCGATGTCTCCACTTGGACACTTTCTGCTCCATTGGTTTTAATGCTGTATACCATGTTTTACAAGCATATATTATGTAAACATTGTAAAACCTAATCAAGTATGGTAGAAAACCCCAGTAGGATAGCATATTAAGTCTACACAAGAAGTTTAAAATATACCTTATCTACCCTATCTTAGATCTATATAGTATTTATTCCCCTCCATCAACAAACTAGAAATTTCAAGAGAGAAGAGAGTAAGTACTTATTTAGCTGGGGGGATGGGGGTTATGTTTTTTGGTCACATCATCAATTTAGTATTTTGTTTCTATATAGCTGTCCTTGTAGTAATCCTAGACATGGTTACTGTGGGCAAAAAGTAATACTCACAACTCCTTCCTTATTTTGCAATTTCTGGAATTCTCTACTAAAGTCAGATCCATCGATCCCTTTATACAGCTAATTTTTCTTCTTTCAGCACATGTCTTTTGGTAATACTTCTCACCCATGTTTGCAAGTCAACAGCAGATAGAAAGAACACATTTGATGTGGTCATGATGTAGGTAATTAAGCAAGAGAGAAAATAAATAGGAAATACAGCCATTACTTCTGATGAGGCAATAACTATGTAACTAAAGTCACCAATTCCTCAAGAATATTAATCACACGCAACTACTGAGTTTTTTAGAGGATGCATTTTTTTCTTTTTATTTGAGATATATCAAAATTGTTTTTATAAAGTAGGCAGTCATTGTAGCCATAATGCCAGATGTAATATGAGAAAGAAAGAAACTTTATAGTGTTATACTCCTATAGTGTTGAAGACTGTTTATTATAGAAGCCCATGTTACTTACCTTGACCAGATACATTATATATGGTGTCTAAAGTCCATTCACATGTACGTCATGTTATTGTCCTGACTCTGAGAGATCTAGAAACTTACCCCTTTTTCATGCTTTTCATTCAGTTGGGTTCAACAAACTTCTTCACTATCATATATCTGGAAACTTATGAATAGAAACCAAAAAATGGTCATCACATACTTAATGTTAGAAATTACATATTTTAATATGTAGATGTTTGTCACAGGTTACAAAGTTTCAGTAAGGATGAATACACTTTGTAGCTCTAAATACAGCATGGTGACTATAATTAACAACACTGTATGGTATTGCATATTTGAAGGTTGCTAACAGAGTAGACCTTCAATGCTTTCAACACACATACACACACACTCACAAAAGTAACTATGTGAGGTCTATATGTTAATTAGCTTGACTATTGTAATCATTTCACAATGATCATGTTTGCTGACTGTATATCAAAACACCACATTGTACACTTTACACATATAAAAGTTTTTAAAATTATATCCAATAAACCTTGGAAAAATAAATAAAATAAATCCTCTTTGGTTACAAAAAAAAGCAACCATGTAAAATAGGTACCATTAGAACTTTTTGTTAAAAGTAAACTTGATATTAATGAATAGAATACATACCCTAAAGTGCTCAAAGCATAAGTATTCAGGTGCATTTAATGTAAGGGACTAAGCTTAATATGTCAGATTGGATTTTAAAACTGTATGCTACTTGTACAAGGTATACATTTAAAATCAGAACACAAAAAGTATGAAAGTCAAAGGATGAAAAAGGATACAACATAAATTCAAATATATAGCTATATTAATATCTGAACAAGTAGTAAATTAAGAAATATTATTATAATTAGAAAATCACTTTTATAATGAGAAAGCATCAATCCACCAGGAAAAAAAATTACTCTCAACTCCTATGTGCCTAGTAGTATAGCCTCAACATATATAAAGCAAAAATTAACATAAAGAAAAGGAAAAATAGGCAATAGAGTTCAATACACTGGAAGATATAACAATTCAAAACTTGTATGCATCTAGTAACATAACCTCAAAATGCATAAATTAGAAATTAACAGAAATAAAGTATACATAATTGCACACTTGTAGATTACACATTTATATGCCCTTTTCTTGGGGAAGTAACAGAGTTTACATGCCTCAAAGGTGGCTGCTTTGGGATTTGAGATGAGTTTAATCAAAACCCAGACATGTTCCAGCCACATTTGCCTCCTTCTTCCCAGGCCTCCCTTCCTGGCTTTTTAATCTTCACTTACTTCACATTTGGTTTTCTCAATGTTAAGTTCATGATTTTGAGGAAAGTATTAGTGGTACTTTACTGTTGTAATTCCAGAAACACATGCGTGATACCTTCACATCAATAAATATTTGAGGATTAAATAACACTAGTGTTTCATGCCAATAATCTGTTGTGGTGAGAGAATCATCATTTTTGGTTTTAAACATTCCAGATATGGTCCTTTGGTAAAAATTCTTTTATTTTATAGTGAGATGGAATATGCCACACTTGGGGAGAGATGTTTGGGCATTCTGGGCTGGTGTCTGTGCAAATGCTTGAATAGTTAATCACTTCTTTTGCATTCATTATTTATCGAAATGAATGAATGCTTAACTTAACCCGTTATCCTTCATTTTGCCACCCACCATTGTTAAGAGCAAATGATTTCAGTGTACATATAGAAGAAAGGAAAATTGCTACTTTCAGAGCCAAACCATGTGTGTATGTGTGTGTGTATGTGTGAGTGTGTGTGTGTGTGTGTGTAAGAAAAATATCCAGTTTTATAGACAGATTGTCAGTCTGATTATTGGCATTTTTATCTTTTCAGATGTCTGGTCAATACATTGCTCACCAAATAACTTTGCACTAGTTAAGTCATCCTCAATAATGACTTCTTTACACTAAAATAAATATTGCAAACTATTTGTTCTGACCAATAAGTTCTTCTGTGTATCATATTTGTCAATTTTTGTGCAAACATGTATTTACATTGTCAGTCTATAGCATTTCACATTACTGAGAAACATATAATAATTCTTTATGATATAGCAATTTTCATTTTTCAGGAACTGAAAGACACAAGAAAGAGAATGCACAATTACATTGAATGTTGCTTGCCATTAATACATTCTGAAATCCTTCAGTGGAGAATAATAGATATTCAAATTAAGCAAGCAGATCACACACTACAAAGCTATTTTCAGAAAGATTGAAAAGATTTGCACTTTTATCAACAAAGAAAGATATAAAACAAGATAAGGGCATATTGAAGGATTCTTCTAATATCCTCCCATGAAAAAACATGAGAATATCAGCAGAAACATATTTAGCCAATTTCATTAACTTATTCATTTCAGACTTTAAAAAAGTTTTTAAAAGAATGGGGTGGTTTGTAGGTGATATAATTAAGTAGCCATAAACATTTTTTTCTTTTCATACAGACTTCCAGAATGTGCCTGTAGACAATCAAATTTTTAGCAGGTAATTTATGATAGTCAGTTATATTTAGATTCTGTCCAAATTGATATTCTTGAAAGAAAGAAAATGCACATATATTATAATGGAAGAAAATTATCACAAGCTGAAAGACTTCATAGGATAAAATTTTAGGAACTAGTTATGGAATTGGGTACAATTTTATGATATGTGAGAAGCAAATGCTTTTCATCTTTGAGCATTCATAACAGTAGGAGAGTTTCCATTTATTAAATAGGTATGATATATTAAGAACACAACTCAGATATTTTACACCTAATATATAATCTTTGCAATAACTCTATGAGATAACTGTATTCCTATTATAATAATGTGGAAATTGAGCTTCAAAGAGACTGCCAGTGCCCCTGGTTATGCAGGAGGCCCTTAAAAGACCTGAATTTTTACTTGGGTCTCATTTAATCTGAAACAGTTTCCCTCTTGAAATGTCCATCTGGCTAGGTTTCTTCAAGTCCCTGCTGAACTATCACTTTATTAAAGAAGACATTTAATAAAAATCATGTTAAGGAATTTGTGACCTGTTTCCAACCCCTCGGGAACTGCCTTACCTGATCCATCGGGTGTGCATGTGTCTTTACGTTTGCTCTCTGTGCCATGCACCCTAGGTATCAGCTCCACAGGAGTGAGGCTTTGTTTTGTTCACATCTCTGTCCCCAGCATGCAGAAGAGAACATGGACTACCACATGCTTTCAAAACATGCATGAGGAATGAAAGGATGAGTGAATGAATGCATTCAAGATATTGTGCTCTTAAATCCTCTGTTAAATTTTCTGCATGTAATTTCTCCAACTATTGGGTGAAAAATTGTACAATGGGTCACCATGACCCTTGTCAAAAGGCCTCTCCCCACCTCAGTTTCTTTATGTGTAAAACAGAGATAAAGACCCACCTTAAAAAGTTGTTATAGGGCTAAAAAATAATTTAATAGCTGTCAGCAATTTGTTAAATATAAGGCATCATGGAAATTCTAGTGAGTTTACTATTCTTCCTCACTTTTAAAATAAGATGATCACTCCTGGTTCTGTTCCAGAACCAAACAAAAATTAAGTTACTGTCGAGAGAGAGATCCAAGATGGCCGATTAACAACAGCTCAGGATTGTAGCTCCCAGTGAAAGCGCAGAGAGCGAGTGGACGCCGCACTTTCAGACGAATTTTTGTTGCCCACAGACTAGGAGATTCCCGGCGGAGGAGCCAC